>JACGAQ010001032.1:0-75190 GCA_014119065.1 Orius insidiosus
TGAAAATGCCTTACCAAAGGCGATATTCGGTCGAAAATGCCCCATCGGCTATCGAGCGAGAGAAAATCGAATTTTCTAGTCGGCAAATAAAAATTGCTTTTCGTTGAGCGGAACTTCGGCATATATTCGGTCAAGTAAAAGATTTTAGCATATTTATGAGGTAATATCTTTATTTTATGAAAAAATCTCAATTTTGTTTTAGCGACGAAATAATACGACAGTTACGCCGATATCGATCCAAATTCGTTGTTCGCAAGTCCTAAGCAATAAGGGTCAAGCGCTTCTTCGAATAAAGGTAGCTACACACTGCTCTGACGAAACGTGTTCCCACGTCACATCAGATCGTGTGGGACCACGTCAGGCAGGACACTGTGTTCAGATTGTTCTGACGTTTGGTCAGAAAAGATACCTTCGTCAGTTTCACTACCTCAGACCATTTAAACTAGTGGTTTACCTTCTGAGGCATTCTGACGCCACGAAAATATCAAAACGTTTTGATTTCCTTCACACGCGTCAGAAGGGGTGGAAACGCAGAAAGCGTCATCCCGTGTTCCCACGTAGGATCAGTTCAGTGTGAACGCTTGCTCCCAAAACAATGATCTTGATTTTTTCTTCACACGCATAATGCGTCACATCATTACATGTTTCGTCAGAGCATAGCTACTTAAGACTATAATTCCTACGATTTCTGTCCAATGAAGTAGAAAACGCAGAATTCCTCTGGACCCTGCTGAGAATATCGAGGAAAAATGTATACAATCCGAATAAATGGTTGTTTTTAGATAAAATTTTACATACAGTTATCTATTCTAGACCGAACATCATAAAAAAAAAAAAAATCCATTCGACCAATTTCTTAGACAAAAACTGTCAAAAATGCCTTATTCGGCTATCAAGCAAAAGAAAATCGAATTTCCTAGTCGGCAAATAGAAATCGCTTTTCGCTGTGCGGAACTTCAGCATATAAACTTTCAAGCAAGAGTTTTTAGCACATTTATGAGGTAATTTGCTTTAATTTTATGAAGAAATCTCGAGTTTTGTTTTATCGTCGGGTTAACAATTTGGAAGGTTCGGGATGGCGGCATCACAGCCTTTTTTATCACAAAATAAGGAGGGGGCATCGAAACAAAAATATCGGAAGGGAAATCCATATTTAGGTTGGCAAAACTTCGGTTGTAGTTTCGGGTTAACAATCTCGAAGGTTTGGAATGCGGCATCCACAGCCTCTTCTATCATAAAAAGGATCATTTCCAAGCCCTCTGAAACTATGGAGGGGCATCGAAACAAAAATCTCGGAAGGGGAATCCATCCTATGTAGGTTGGCGAGACTGTATTAGAGGGAACTGCAGAGTATGTACTGATTAGACTAATCACGAAAGTTCGTTTCTGCATAGTTTTATACTTTTATTACTTTTAAGAACTTACGAAACAGATTCACCTTAAGGTTTGTAAAATGAGAAATGTTTTATAATATACATAGTACACTTTATATAAGCACATACATCGATTTTGTCGATCGCAATCCATGGACCCTGGTGAATATCGGGGATAAATGCCAAAAATCCGTTGAAATGGGTGTTTTTGGTGAAAATCCATTAACAGTTATGTATTCTAGAGCAGAACACCTTAGAAAACACCAGAAAATCCATTCGATTGGATGTTTCTTAGACAAAAACTGTGAAAATGCCTTACCAAAGGCGATTTTCGGTCGAAAATGCCCCATTCGGCTATCGAGCGAGAGAAAATCGAATTTTCTAGTCGGCAAATAAAATTGCTTTTCGTTGAGCGGAACTTCGGCATATATTCGGTCAAGCAAAAGATTTTAGCATATTTATAGGTAATATTGCTTTTATTTTATGAAAAAATCTCAAGTTTTGTTTAGCGACGAAATAATACGACAGTTACGCCGATAACAATCCAAATTCGTTGTTCGCAAGTCCTAAGCAATAAGGGTCAAGCGCTTCTTCGAATAAGACTATAATTCCTACGATTTCTGTCCAATGAAGTAGAAAACGCAGAATTCCTCTGGACCCTGCTGAGAATATCGAGGAAAAATGTATACAATCCGAATAAATGGTTGTTTTTAGATAATTTTACATACAGTTATCTATTCTAGACCTGAACATCATAAAAAACACCAGAAACTCCATTCGACCAATTTCTTAGACAAAAACTGTCAAAAATGCCTTATTCGGCTATCAAGCAAAAGAAAATCGAATTTCCTAGTCGGCAAATAGAAATCGCTTTTCGCTGTGCGGAACTTCAGCATATAAACTTTCAAGCAAGAGTTTTTAGCACATTTATGAGGTAATTTGCTTTAATTTTATGAAGAAATCTCGAGTTTTGTTTTATCGTCGGGTTAACAATCTGGAAGGTTCGGGATGGCGGCATCCACAGCCTTTTTTATCACAAAATAAGGAGGGGCATCGAAACAAAATATCGGAAGGGAAATCCATATTTAGGTTGGCAAAACTTCGGTTGTAGTTTCGGGTTAACAATCTCGAAGGTTTGGAATGCGGCATCCACAGCCTCTTCTATCATAAAAAGGATCATTTCCACAGCCTCTGAAACTATGGAGGGGGCATCGAAACAAAAATCTCGGAGGGGAATCCATCCTATGTAGGTTGGCGAGACTGTATTAGAGGGAAACTGCAGAGTATGTACTGATTAGACTATCACGAAAGTTCGTTTCTGCGTAGTTTTATACTTTTATTACTTTTAAGAACTTACGAAACAGATTCACCTTAAGGTTTGTAAAATGAGAAATGTTTTATAATATACATAGTACACTTTATATAAGCACATACATCGATTTTGTCGATCGCAATCCATGGACCCTGGTGAATATCGGGGATAAATGCCAAAAATCCGTTGAAATGGGTGTTTTTGGTGAAAATCCATTAACAGTTATGTATTCTAGAGCAGAACACCTTAGAAAACACCAGAAAACCCATTCGATTGGATGTTTCTTAGACAAAAACTGTGAAAATGCCTTACCAAAGGCGATTTTCGGTCGAAAACGCCCCATTCGGCTATCGAGCGAGAGAAAATCGAATTTTCTAGTCGGCAAATAAAATCGCTTTTCGTTAGCGGAACTTCGCATATACGGTCAAGCAAAAGATTTTAGCATATTTATGAGGTAATATTGCTTTATTTTATGAAAAATCTCAAGTTATGTTTTAGCGACGAAATAATACGACAGTTACGCCGATAACGATCCAAATTCGTTGTTCGCAAGTCCTAAGCAATAAGGGTCAAGCGCTTCTTCGAATAAGACTATAATTCCTACGATTTCTGTCCAATGAAGTAGAAAACGCAGAATTCCTCTGGACCCTGCTGAGAATATCGAGGAAAAATGTATACAATCCGAATAAATGGGTGTTTTTAGATAAAAATTTTACATACAGTTATCTATTGTAGACCTGAACATCATAAAAAACACCAGAAACTCCATTCGACCAATTTCTTAGACAAAAACTGTCAAAATGCCTTATTCGGCTATCAAGCAAAAGAAAATCGAATTTCCTAGTCGGCAAATAGAAATCGCTTTTCGCTGTGCGGAACTTCAGCATATAAACTTTCAAGCAAGAGTTTTTAGCACATTTATGAGGTAATTTGCTTTAATTTTATGAAGAAATCTCGAGTTTAGTTTTATCGTCGGGTTAACAATCTGGAAGGTTCGGGATGGCGGCATCCACAGCCTTTTTTATCACAAAATAAGGAGGGGGCATCGAAACAAAAATATCGGAAGGGAAATCCATATTTAGGTTGGCAAAACTTCGGTTGTAGTTTCGGGTTAACAATCTCGAAGGTTTGGAATGCGGCATCCTCAGCCTCTTCTATCATAAAAAGGATCATTTCCACAGCCCTCGAAACTATGGAGGGGGCATCGAAACAAAAATCTCGGAAGGGGAATCCATCCTATGTAGGTTGGCGAGACTGTATTAGAGGGAAACAGCAGAGTATGTACTGATTAGACTAATCACGAAATTCTTTTTGCGTAGTTTTATACTTTTATTACTTTTAAAACTTACGAAACAGATTCACCTTAAGGTTTGTAAAATGAGAAATGTTTTATAATATACATAGTACACTTTTATATAAGCACATACATCGATTTTGTCGATCGCAATCCATGGACCCTGGTGAATATCGGGGATAAATGCCAAAATCCGTTGAAGTGGGTGTTTTTGGTGAAAATCCATTAACAGTTATGTATTCTAGAGCAGAACACCTTAGAAAACACAGAAAATCCATTCATTGGATGTTTCTTAGACAAAAACTGTGAAAATGCCTTACCAAAGGCGATTTTCGGTCGAAAATGCCCCATTCGGCTATCGAGCGAGAGAAAATCGAATTTTCTAGTCGGCAAATAAAAATTGCTTTTCGTTGAGCGGAACTTCGGCATATATTCGGTCAAGCAAAAGATTTTAGCATATTTATGAGGTAATATTGCTTTTATTTTATGAAAAAATCTCAAGTTTTGTTTTAGCGACGAAATAATACGACAGTTACGCCGATAACGATCCAAATTCGTTGTTCGCAAGTCCTAAGCAATAAGGGTCAAGCGCTTCTTCGAATAAGACTATAATTCCTACGATTTCTGTCCAATGAAGTAGAAAACGCAGAATTCCTCTGGACCCTGCTGAGAATATCGAGGAAAAATGTATACAATCCGAATAAATGGTTGTTTTTAGATAATTTTTACATACAGTTATCTATTCTAGACCTGAACATCATAAAAAACACCAGAAATCCATTCGATTAATTTCTTAGACAAAAACTGTGAAAATGCCTTATTCGGCTATCAAGCAAAAGAAAATCGAATTTCCTAGTCGGCAAATAGAAATCGCTTTTCGCTGTGCGGAACTTCAGCATATAAACTTTCAAGCAAGAGTTTTTAGCACATTTATGAGGTAATTTGCTTTAATTTTATGAAGAAATCTCGAGTTTAGTTTTATCGTCGGGTTAACAATCTGGAAGGTTCGGGATGGCGGCATCCACAGCCTTTTTTATCACAAAATAAGGAGGGGGCATCGAAACAAAATATCGGAAGGGAAATCCATATTTAGGTTGGCAAAACTTCGGTTGTAGTTTCGGGTTAACAATCTCGAAGGTTTGGAATGCGGCATCCACAGCCTCTTCTATCATAAAAAGGATCATTTCCACAGCCCTCGAAACTATGGAGGGGGCATCGAAACAAAAATCTCGGAAGGGGAATCCATCCTATGTAGGTTGGCGAGACTGTATTAGAGGGAAACTGCAGAGTATGTACTGATTAGACTAATCACGAAATTTCTTTTTGCGTAGTTTTATACTTTTATTACTTTTAAAAACTTACGAAACAGATTCACCTTAAGGTTTGTAAAATGAGAAATGTTTTATAATATACATAGTACACTTTTATATAAGCACATACATCGATTTTGTCGATCGCAATCCATGGACCCTGGTGAATATCGGGGATAAATGCCAAAAATCCGTTGAAGTGGGTGTTTTTGGTGAAAATCCATTAACAGTTATGTATTCTAGAGCAGAACACCTTAGAAAACACAGAAAATCCATTCATTGGATGTTTCTTAGACAAAAACTGTGAAAATGCCTTACCAAAGGCGATTTTCGGTCGAAAATGCCCCATTCGGCTATCGAGCGAGAGAAAATCGAATTTTCTAGTCGGCAAATAAAAATTGCTTTTCGTTGAGCGGAACTTCGGCATATATTCGGTCAAGCAAAAGATTTTAGCATATTTATTAGGTAATATTGCTTTTATTTTATGAAAAAATCTCAAGTTTTGTTTTAGCGACGAAATAATACGACAGTTACGCCGATAACGATCCAAATTCGTTGTTCGCAAGTCCTAAGCAATAAGGGTCAAGCGCTTCTTCGAATAAGACTATAATTCCTACGATTTCTGTCCAATGAAGTAGAAAACGCAGAATTCCTCTGGACCCTGCTGAGAATGTCGAGGAAAAATGTATACAATCCGAATAAATGGTTGTTTTTAGATAATAATTTTACATACAGTTATCTATTCTAGACCTGAACATCATAAAAAAACACCAGAAAATCCATTCGATTGGATTTTCTTAGACAAAAACTGTGAAAATGCCTTACCAAAGGCGATTTTCGGTCGAAAATGCCCCATTCGGCTAGAGAAAATCGAATTTTCTAGTCGGCAAATAGAAATCGCTTTTCGTTGAGCGGAACTTCTGCATATAAACGGTCAAGCAAAAGATTTTAGCATATTTATGAGGTAATATTGCTTTATTTTATGAAAAAATCTCAAGTTTTGTTTTAGCGACGAAATAATACGACAGTTACGCCGATAACATCCAAATTCGTTGTTCGCAAGTCCTAAGCAATAAGGGTCAAGCGCTTCTTCGAATAAGACTATAATTCCTACGATTTCTGTCCAATGAAGTAGAAAACGCAGAATTCCTCTGGACCCTGCTGAGAATATCGAGGAAAAATGTATACAATCCGAATAAATGGGTGTTTTTAGATAAAATTTTACATACAGTTATCTATTCTAGACCTGAACATCATAAAAAACACCAGAAACTCCATTCGACCAATTTCTTAGACAAAAACTGTCAAAAATTCCTTATTCGGCTATCAAGCAAAAGAAAATCGAATTTCCTAGTCGGCAAATAGAAATCGCTTTTCGCTGTGCGGAACTTCAGCATATAAACTTTCAAGCAAGAGTTTTTAGCACATTTATGAGGTAATTTGCTTTAATTTTATGAAGAAATCTCGAGTTTAGTTTTATCGTCGGGTTAACAATCTGGAAGGTTCGGGATGGCGGCATCCACAGCCTTTTTTATCACAAAATAAGGAGGGGGCATCGAAACAAAAATATCGGAAGGGAAATCCATATTTAGGTTGGCAAAACTTCGGTTGTAGTTTCGGGTTAACAATCTCGAAGGTTTGGAATGCGGCATCCACAGCCTCTTCTATCATAAAAAGGATCATTTCCACAGCCCTCGAAACTATGGAGGGGGCATCGAAACAAAAATCTCGGAAGGGGAATCCATCCTATGTAGGTTGGCGAGACTGTATTAGAGGGAAACAGCAGAGTATGTACTGATTAGACTAATCACGAAATTTCTTTTTGCGTAGTTTTATACTTTTATTACTTTTAAAAACTTACGAAACAGATTCACCTTAAGGTTTGTAAAATGAGAAATGTTTTATAATATACATAGTACACTTTTATATAAGCACATACATCGATTTTGTCGATCGCAATCCGTGGACCCTGGTGAATATCGGGGATAAATGCCAAAAATCCGTTGAAGTGGTGTTTTTGGTGAAAATCCATTAACAGTTATGTATTCTAGAGCAGAACACCTTAGAAAACAGCAGAAAATCCATTCAATTGGATGTTTCTTAGACAAAAACTGTGAAAATGCCTTACCAAAGGCGATTTTCGGTCGAAAATGCCCCATTCGGCTATCGAGCGAGAGAAAATCGAATTTTCTAGTCGGCAAATAAAATTGCTTTTCGTTGAGCGGAACTTCGGCATATATTCGGTCAAGCAGAAGATTTTAGCATATTTATGAGGTAATATTGCTTTTATTTTATGAAAAAATCTCAAGTTTTGTTTTAGCGACGAAATAATACGACAGTTACGCCGATAACGATCCAAATTCGTTGTTCGCAAGTCCTAAGCAATAAGGGTCAAGCGCTTCTTCGAATAAGACTATAATTCCTACGATTTCTGTCCAATGAAGTAGAAAACGCAGAATTCCTCTGGACCCTGCTGAGAATGTCGAGGAAAAATGTATACAATCCGAATAAATGGTTGTTTTTAGATAATAATTTTACATACAGTTATCTATTCTAGACCTGAACATCATAAAAAAACACCAGAAAATCCATTCCATTGGATGTTTCTTAGACAAAAACTGTGAAAATGCCTTACCAAAGGCGATTTTCGGTCGAAAATGCCCCATTCGGCTATCGAGCGAGAGAAAATCGAATTTTCTAGTCGGCAAATAGAAATCGCTTTTCGTTGAGCGGAACTTCTGCATATAAACGGTCAAGCAAAAGATTTTAGCATATTTATGAGGTAATATTGCTTTTATTTTATGAAAAAATCTCAAGTTTTGTTTTAGCGACGAAATAATACGACAGTTACGCCGATAACAATCCAAATTCGTTGTTCGCAAGTCCTAAGCAATAAGGGTCAAGCGCTTTTTCGAATAAGACTATAATTCCTACGATTTCTGTCCAATGAAGTAGAAAACGCAGAATTCCTCTGGACCCTGCTGAGAATATCGAGGAAAAATGTATACAATCCGAATAAATGGTTGTTTTTAGATAATAATTTTACATACAGTTATCTATTCTAGACCTGAACATCATAAAAAACACCAGAAACTCTATTCGACCAATTTCTTAGACAAAAACTGTCAAAAATGCCTTATTCGGCTATCAAGCAAAAGAAAATCGAATTTCCTAGTCGGCAAATAGAAATCGCTTTTCGCTGTGCGGAACTTCAGCATATAAACTTTCAAGCAAGAGTTTATAGCACATTTATGAGGTAATTTGCTTTAATTTTATGAAGAAATCTCGAGTTTTGTTTTATCGTCGGGTTAACAATCTGGAAGGTTCGGGATGGCGGCATCCACAGCCTTTTTATCACAAAATAAGGAGGGGGCATCGAAACAAAAATATCGGAAGGGAAATCCATATTTAGGTTGGCAAAACTTCGGTTGTAGTTTCGGGTTAACAATCTCGAAGGTTTGGAATGCGGCATCCACAGCCTCTTCTATCATAAAAAGGATCATTTCCACAGCCCTCTGAAACTATGGAGGGGCATGAAACAAAAATCTCGGTAGGGGAATCCATCCTATGTAGGTTGGCGAGACTGTATTAGAGGGAAACTGCAGAGTATGTACTGATTAGACTAATCACGAAATTTCGTTTTGCGTAGTTTTATACTTTTATTACTTTTAAGAACTTACGAAACAGATTCACCTTAAGGTTTGTAAAATGAGAAATGTTTTATAATATACATAGTACACTTTATATAAGCACATACATCGATTTTGTCGATCGCAATCCATGGACCCTGGTGAATATCGGGATAAATGCCAAAAATCCGTTGAAATGGGTGTTTTTGGTGAAAATCCATTAACAGTTATGTATTCTAGAGCAGAACACCTTAGAAAACACCATTAAACCCATTCGATTGGATGTTTCTTAGACAAAAACTGTGAAAATGCCTTACCAAAGGCGATTTTCGGTCGAAAATGCCCCATTCGGCTATCGAGCGAGAGAAAATCGAATTTTCTAGTCGGCAAATAGAAATCGCTTTTCGTTAAGCGGAACTTCTGCATATAAACGGTCAAGCAAAAGATTTTAGCATATTTATGAGGTAATATTGCCTTTATTTTATGAAAAAATCTCAAGTTATGTTTTAGCGACGAAATAATACGACAGTTACGCCGATAACGATCCAAATTCGTTGTTCGCAAGTCCTAAGCAATAAGGGTCAAGCGCTTCTTCGAATAAGACTATAATTCCTACGATTTCTGTCCAATGAAGTAGAAAACGCAGAATTCCTCTGGACCCTGCTGAGAATATCGAGGAAAAATGTATACAATCCGAATAAATGGGTGTTTTTAGATAAAATTTTACATACCTACAGTTATCTATTGTAGACCTGAACATCATAAAAAACACCAGAAACTCCATTCGACCAATTTCTTAGACAAAAACTGTCAAAAATGCCTTATTCGGCTATCAAGCAAAAGAAAATCGAATTTCCTAGTCGGCAAATAGAAATCGCTTTTCGCTGTGCGGAACTTCAGCATATAAACTTTCAAGCAAGAGTTTATAGCACATTTATGAGGTAATTTGCTTTAATTTTATGAAGAAATCTCGAGTTTAGTTTTATCGTCGGGTTAACAATCTGGAAGGTTCGGGATGGCGGCATCCATAGCCTTTTTTATCACAAAATAAGGAGGGGGCATCGAAACAAAAATATCGGAAGGGAAATCCATATTTAGGTTGGCAAAACTTCGGTTGTAGTTTCGGGTTAACAATATCGAAGGTTTGGAATGCGGCATCCACAGCCTCTTCTATCATAAAAAGGATCATTTCCACAGCCCTCGAAACTATGGAGGGGGCATCGAAACAAAAATCTCGGAAGGGGAATCCATCCTATGTAGGTTGGCGAGACTGTATTAGAGGGAAACTGCAGAGTATGTACTGATTAGACTAATCACGAAATTTCTTTTTGCGTAGTTTTATACTTTATTACTTTTAAAACTTACGAAACAGATTCACCTTAAGGTTTGTAAAATGAGAAATGTTTTATAATATACATAGTACACTTTTATATAAGCACATACATCGATTTTGTCGATCGCAATCCATGGACCCTGGTGAATATCGGGGATAAATGCCAAAAATCCGTTGAAGTGGGTGTTTTTGGTGAAAATCCATTAACAGTTATGTATTCTAGAGCAGAACACCTTAGAAAACAGCAGAAAATCCATTCGATTGGATGTTTCTTAGACAAAAACTGTGAAAATGCCTTACCAAAGGCGATTTTCGGTCGAAAACGCCCCATTCGGCTATCGAGCGAGAGAAAATCGAATTTTCTAGTCGGCAAATAAAAATTGCTTTTCGTTGAGCGGAACTTCGGCATATATTCGGTCAAGCAAAAGATTTTAGCATATTTATGAGGTAATATTGCTTTTATTTTATGAAAAAATCTCAAGTTTTGTTTTAGCGACGAAATAATACGACAGTTACGCCGATAACGATCCAAATTCGTTGTTCGCAAGTCCTAAGCAATAAGGGTCAAGCGCTTCTTCGAATAAGACTATAATTCCTACGATTTCTGTCCAATGAAGTAGAAAACTCAGAATTCCTCTGGACCCTGCTGAGAATGTCGAGGAAAAATGTATACAATCCGAATAAATGGTTGTTTTTAGATAATAATTTTACATACAGTTATCTATTCTAGACCTGAACATCATAAAAAAACACCAGAAAATCCATTCGATTGGATGTTTCTTAGACAAAACTGTGAAAATGCCTTACCAAAGGCGATTTTCGGTCGAAAATGCCCCATTCGGCTATTGAGCGAGAGAAAATCGAATTTTCTAGTCGGCAAATAGAAATCGCTTTTCGTTGAGCGGAACTTCTGCATATAAACGGTCAAGCAAAAGATTTTAGCATATTTATGAGGTAATATTGCTTTTATTTTATGTAAAAATCTCAAGTTATGTTTTAGCGACGAAATAATACTACAGTTACGCCGATAACGATCCAAATTCGTTGTTCGCAAGTCCTAAGCAATAAGGGTCAAGCGCTTCTTCTAATAAGACTATAATTCCTACGATATCTGTCCAATGAAGTAGAAAACGCAGAATTCCTCTGGACCCTGCTGAGAATATCGAGGAAAAATGTATACAATCCGAATAAATGGGTGTTTTTAGATAAAAATTTTACATACAGTTATCTATTGTAGACCTGAACATCATAAAAAACACCAGAAACTCCATTCGACCAATTTCTTAGACAAAAACTGTCAAAAATGCCTTATTCGGCTATCAAGCAAAAGAAAATCGAATTTCCTAGTCGGCAAATAGAAATCGCTTTTCGCTGTGTGGAACTTCAGCATATAAACTTTCAACCAAGAGTTTTTAGCACATTTATTAGGTAATTTGCTTTAATTTTATGAAGAAATCTCGAGTTTTGTTTTATCGTCGGGTTAACAATCTGGAAGGTTCGGGATGGCGGCATCCACAGCCTTTTTTATCACAAAATAAGGAGGGGGCATCGAAAAATGCTCTACTTTTCATTTCTGAAATCAAAAATTTGGGTTAAAGAAAAACGAGTCTCCTAGGTCAATTTTAACGGATTTTAGTGCAAAAAACGCTAAAATTTGTCCAAAATTTTCATATGAGTAATCAAAATGTCATATGAGTAATCAAGTCAAATTTTAGTGTTTTTTTTTCTGGTTAAAATCGACCTAAGAGTCTAATTTTTTTTTAATTCCTCTTATTTTTGTAAGAAGATTTGTGACTATCACAAATTCAAGCATCTTCGCATTCTACGGATGTCGAGATGTAGTTACTAATGGCCTTTTTTCAAGTTAGAACCCAGATTTCTTACTTCAGAAATGAAAATTGGCAATTTTTAACAGAATTTTGAAAGAGCTACACTGTCTTTTGTAGCTGTGCATCAAAAAGAAAAATTTTGTTGAAGAATTCCTAATTTTCATTTCTGAAGTAAGAAATCTGGGTTCTAACTTGAAAAAAGGCCGTTTGTAACGACATCTCGACATCTCGTAGAATACGAAGATGCTTGAATTTGCGACGGTTGGAATCTTCTGACAAAAATAAGTGAAATTTAAAAAAAATGAGGCCGATTTTAACGGAATTTATCGCAAAAAACACTAAAATTTGACATTCTTAAAGTTGTCGAAAATGGTCATATAAATAGAGTCAAATCACTTGAAATTTTGCGTAGATTACGAATCTGATTTAAAAAATTCTTATTTGATTTGATAGGGTTCTTATTTGAAATAATGAAGTATTAGTATAATAAATAAAAATTGTAGGAAATTTAATTTTCTATAAATTTGTACTTAATTATTTTTTTCTAGGATGCACCATTTTCGGAAAATAATTTTTTTAAAAAAAAATTTATCTTGAAAACAGTGCGTCCTAGAGAAAAAATGAATATAATAAAAATTAAAGAGAATTGAATTTCCAACAGATTTTATTTAGTGCATTTTTTCAATATCGGTAACGATTTACGATTTACAAGCCTTTAAAAATTAACCTTCTTAATGGTTATACTTCAATAACCTTGTTACACGGAGAAGGTCAACTTTTGATAGACTTTAACGCCTAAAATGTTCAAAATTTTGAAAAAATGAACTACTAGGTGTACAAAATGAAACTCGGCTAAAAGCTACAAAATTCAAATTTACCCTGTGGCTGAGTTTCATTTTGTACACCTAATAACTGTGAATCTTTGAAAATGAAAAAAAGCGGCCATAAAGTGCTTCGGAAAAATGGACGGTCGGCTGGCACTACAGACAACTTAAACTAAACTCTTTTGCTTAGAGGAAGGATTTGAGGCCTCAATGCTCTGGAGGGCTGGGCAGCGCCCTAAATAGTTGTGTGAACTATTGAGTATAGACCTACTAGGGGGTTGAAGTGTATGATGCCCTACCAATAATCTTTACTAATCTATGGTGCAGAACTTTATTTTCGACGATTTTTCATTTTAAGTCTCATCTTTTCCATTTTCTGGTAGAAATCAAGTTCATTGTAATCGCCCGCCCAGGTTGCCATACGTAAGAAGAAGCCAAGCTCTTCTTTTACCACTGGATCGACAGGACGTAACGTCCTTACAAATTTTTTCTTTTGTGTCTTCTCTTCTTCAGCCCTTGTGGTCCTGTAATCGTAATCGCAATATCCAGGTATGCATTTTAGTTTTCCACTAGACCACGGAAGCCTGAAAAAATTTACAACTACCATCAGTGAAGCAATCCCCTACGGATGGCCTCCACCTAAACTTGGCTGCTCTGAACAATACTTACCCGACAGGATAATAAGAAGGATTGGATGGTTTATAGCAGTAGCTATGTTCTCTGCAAACACCTGGAGTACCAGGGCGAGAGGAGGTCACTGAAGAAACACCTGAAGTAGCTGTTGTTGGCCTGGAAGTGTTTCTAGAAGAAGATCGTGATGTGCTTAAAGTCCAGCGTGAGCTATTTCTTGAAGTCGAGCGAGAAGAGTTCCTTGAAATCGCTCTTCCAAAAGTCTTCTTTTTCGGCCTCGCGGTCGGTTCCAACTGCTTGAAACTTACATGACCTCTCTCTTTACCTTTCATACTTGCACCACATGTTTTATTTGAAGGAAATAAATAAATAAATTTGTTACAAATTATATTTATACGTGGCTCTCAACGGAGGGACAAAAATGGCCTGAAGAGTGCAGCATGAAATTGGCGCGTTATTTTCAAATAATAATGAGTGATGGCATAACTAACTTTATATTTTTATACAGGGTGTCACAATAACTTCACAATGAGGAAGTTATTATGAGCCACACTGTACAAATGGATATTTTTGAAGTTAAACATAACGTCTTGATCAACCATCGACGGCGCCAGCAATTCTCCTGAAACTCGTCGGCAGTTCCGCACCTCTTCTACCTGCTGAATTACTGAAACTTCAAATTTGGAACAAACTTCTCGACATCTGCGACACTCACGTCACAGCTCGACAGTTTGCGTTCCAGCGTCCGCATACGCATCTTCGACACATCAACGCTCAACATGCAGCACCTCAGACCTTCACCCTTCTTTTCTCCGGTGGGGGGGGGGGGGGGACAACATATGTTCTAAATATCATCAGAGTCAAATACACACAACACAACTTCTTTCCTTCTTTCTAAATTAGGGGTGATGAAGCATCCCATAAACTTAAAAAATCTAAATGGAACGATTTTTCTAAAAAAAAGTTTTATTCAGAGTACATTTAATAATAAAAATAATTTATTATTTACAACATATAAATTACACTTGTAAAATTATGTAAACCATTCGTAGAAAAATGGTGAGCTGGGAGCTTTCGACGGCACACTTAAACTTTCAGGTTTTAAAGGCTAAAAAATCGTTATCAACTGTCAAATTTTATGAATAAAAAACTCACTTTTGGTTTGTTTGATTGGAAAATACGATTTGAAGGGTTTGTTATGGGTAAAACTGGAAACCAAATGTTAGAAGCAGATTTGCTTATGGCGAGAATACAAGCTTCGTCGGTCCTTTTTACGCCGTTTGCCTCCTCGGAATGAAACGAAAGTCCAAACATGCCCTTTAAAAAATTTGAATTAAATAAAAATTAAATGTGGATACTTACTTGAATTTTAATCATTGCTGACTTGATATTTGATCGTATCAAAGGCGAAAAGACTTCTAAATCGATTGGATCGATTGTGTTTTTCAATTCTGAAATTTTATTTTCGCTAAGTGAGTTGAGATCTTTGTTGGTCAACGGAATAAACTGGGCTGCGATATATTGGACGTCGAAAAGGCTCTGGACGGAATGCGACTGACATAATTGCTTCTCAGTGATATAGCAGTCGAGAAGAACAGGCACTACTTTTTCCATAAGATTTTCAACAATAAGTCTGAAAAGAATATGAAAACGGAAGTTTTGATATGAATTTTTTACTTGGGTAAATGAGCTTTTCCGATTTCTGACATGATGTACTGAAGCGCAGATTGAAGAGGTAAACTTGGACATGATGGTATGCGAAGTTTTGATTTTTGTTTATTTTCTTCACCTTCTTCAATATAAACGACATCCCATTGCTAAAAACCCAAATATAGAAGATTCTTTTAACTTTTTTGGACTTACAGGAATGGTGTTGAGAAGATCTTCATATGTTGATGGTGGTACAATGATTTTGGGGACGTTTACTTTTATTCTAGAAAGAGCTTTTCCTTCCCAGACATTCCAGCAATAAAGACTTTCTGAATTGACCATTTTAACAGTTTCCCATGCGTTGTCTTTGTTTTCTCCAAGCATCAAACATTTAAGAAGCATCGGGCAGATGTCCGGAACGGCCTGAAGGAAACGTGCCAAAGTTGAAATGTTCCCTTCAGAAATATTCTCTTTGTTGACGATATCGTGGATTTGTTTGATCAACTTTTGAACCATGACGGTGCAAGCTTTTTGTTGTGGTTTTTAAGTTCGTTGCTTTCGCAGTCGAGGATGTCGTCGGTGCTCTAGAGGCCGGAGAGGTCGCTGTAAAGACGAGTGAGTTTCTCCTCGAAAATTCGACATATGCTGTAAACTTTGGGAGTGATCGCTTTCGACTTTAAGCTGATCCCTTTTGTATTCACGTTTACCAGCGGCAAATCCAAATCGTCCGCAGATTCCTTCCACACAAACCAACGCAAATCCAAATCGGATCTTTTTCTAGAATTAGAGATTTTTGAATTTGAAAAAACGTTAGAAACATGGAACAATTGTTCTTTAAAAATAAACTTACACATCATCATCATTTATTGATGACTGGATATGATCGACGACAGTTCTAAATGTTTCTTCGCACTGAAGCGAAATCAAATCGTTCGCCCTCGATGTAATCAATGGCTTATAAACCTCATCCCACAAATCAAATTTATTCTGAACATTAAAAACCGCCAGTAAATGCTCCCAATCTGAGTTCGAAATCTAAAACAAAAATTAAAAAAAACTGCGAGAGATAATAAAACTAACTTTTTGTTCTGCAGTTATTTCATTGAGATTATGCAAACTATTGATTTTGTTTAAAAGCTCTTTTCCTTTTGATGAAACAATTTGTTTAACATTTGAAAGCCAATCAGAAACAATTCTTTCAACCTTATCAACTTCTAGGTTATTTTTGCTTAGTGTTTTAACCCTGAAAAGACACTTTAATTTATTTATTAACTAAAAAAGAGAAAAATTACTTATAATGAAGGATGATTGGTGGTAAAAAACATTTTGATATTTTCTTCCAATAAATTGATGGGATTTTGATGTTTAGATAAAGTATGGTCGAGTCGTTTCCAGACTGAACCTTTTCCTGAATCCCAAGGGGCTGAAAAGTGAAAAATCAAAAGATGATTCTAAATAAGATTTTTACCAAGCATTAGTGAGTTAAGCAAAAATAAGGAGTTGATGATACAACTGTGGCTGTTTAGAATTTGATCTTTGACGTTTGAGTTTTGCATGAGAAGTTTTTCCAGGGCGTCAGTACGAATGGAAAGGAATTTTGAGAACAACGATATCTCCTGAAGAATAGCGACTGCAGCTAAGCACATACTCGCTTCATCATCGTTCAAATCGATTTTTTTCAAATCATTTTCCGCCTCACGTAATATCGTACTGGAAAAATGAGCGAGAAGCGACCACTGTTGATCAACGACAGGCAACTTTGAGGCGAACTGCTTAAGGCTTTTGTCAGCACTAAAACCTAAAATCGCTACATTTAGAGTAAAAAGAAAATTTTAAAAAGTACCAGTTTTGATATGACGGCCGAGTAAATATAATTGGGTCGCTTTTACATAATCTTTGGATGAAACAGCTTCCCAGATTAATTCAGGAAGGTCGACCAAAATTGAGATCTGCGCAGCGATTGAATCGCCCAACGAATCAACACTTGAACTAAAAAAAAGAATTTATCCTACGATAAATAATCCAAATTACCGTTTACGATGAACTTCTGGGCGATAAGCCTTTTGCTTATTTTTAAGAGAGGCCATTTCCAAATTCATACTGTCTACATCTTTGATTATTTTTAAAGATAAATCTTTCATTTCTTTGATTGTGTCAGCGGCTTCTATGAGATCTCTGTATCTTTCCCTAAAAAAAAAAAAAATAATAATAATAAAAACTTGCACATTAAGATCGAAAAAAAGACCAATGGTCAAATTGGCATCTAGCAAGACCCAATCTCGCAAACCATCTATCGATGGTATAACAATAAGAATAATCTAAAATATTTAACAAATAGACCAACAGGGTCTTCCAGTCTCCATTCCGGAAAACCATCTATCGATGGTATCACAATTAATACAAAATACAGAAAAAAATAGTTACCCAACTAAGGTCCTTAGTTCTTCTTTTTTCGATTCGATCTCAACCCCAAGCATCTTTTCTACTCCTTCCACCACTTCGACTGTGGAAGTTTCAAAAAGTTTGTCCGGATTTACCGTCGAAAGCATTTTTTTAAATTAATAACTTAAAAATAAATTATCCAAAAAACATAGATGTCAACGGCATGTTATCAATGACGACGCATAACCTTTAGAAAGGTTTCTGATAAAACAGGGACGTTTAGTTTTAAAATAATGGATTATAAACTGGAAGATCGTTGGAGAAGATATGAAAGCAGGTGCGTTTGATTAAATTTCATTTCTTATATATTTTTTCTGTTCATAGTTTGCCACTGTCTATAAAGCAAGAGATGTTGAAACAGATCTGATAGTTGCCGTCAAGAAAGTAAGTTACCATTTTGGGATTACTTGACTTCATTATTTTCTTTAGATAAAAGTCGGAAGCCAGGCTGAAGCAAGAGATGGCAACAACCGTACAGCATTACGTGAAATCAAACTTCTTCAAGAACTTCACCATATCAATATCATCGGACTTATCGGTAAAACGACAAAATTCAATCATAAAATTAATCAAATTTCTTTAGACGTTTTTGGCTACAAGTCCAACGTTTCTTTAGTCTTCGATTTCATGGATACAGATCTTGAAGTTATCATTAAAGATACCAGTATTGTTTTGACACCAGCGCATGTCAAAGCTTACACATTGATGACCCTTCAAGGCTTAGAATACCTGCATAATAACTGGATATTACATAGAGATCTTAAGCCAAACAATCTTCTGATAAACAGCGAAGGTGTACTTAAAATAGGAGATTTTGGTTTAGCGAAGTTTTTTGGATCTCCTAATCGTATTTATACTCATCAAGTTGTCACTCGTTGGTACAGGTATGTTTTGATGAAGATAATTTTGTTTTATTTGATTTTTAGGTCACCTGAGTTACTTTTCGGAGCCAAAATGTACGCCACAGGCGTTGATATGTGGGCTGTCGGTTGTATCGTCGCTGAACTTCTGCTTCGTGTACCATTTTTACCTGGTGAATCTGATTTGGACCAGTTGACCAGAATTTTCCATACGTTGGGGACACCTACGGAACAATCGTGGCCTGGTATGACGTCGCTTCAAGATTTTATACAGTTTAAAACGTTCCCTGGGACGCCGTTGAAGCACATATTTACTGCGGCGGGTGATGATTTGTTAGATTTGATCTCTTTATTGTTGATGATCAACCCGATGCAAAGGATCAACTGCCAACAGGCTTTGAAAATGCCATATTTTAGGTATTCTATATTAATAATTATTTATTTTATTTTTTCTTTTATCAGTAATAAACCAGCTCCCGCACTGGGATCTCAACTTCCTCTTCCAAGTTCTTTGAGGCAACCGCAACCAAAGCCAGGATCGAAAAGAAAACTAATTGAATCATCAGGAGGTACAATTTTTCGGCTAGATTTATTTTTCTTGTTCTGGGGTTCAAAAATTGGCAATTTTGGGATTTTTTAAAATGATTTTTTGTCCACAAAACCCTGTTTTTACAGGATTTATGAAAGTTTCCCCCATTTTTTTGGCAGAAAAATGCCATTTTTACTGAATTTTAGGAATGGGTTTTGCTTGCTAAATTGGGGATTCCCTAGGTGTTAATTAGAAAATTACTAACCTTTTCTTTCTCTTTTGTTTCAGCAATTCAACCAAAAAGACTGCAATTTGATACTAGCCTTTAAACTTAATTTTTTTTTACAATAAATGTTGTTTATGATGAATAGCGTTATTTACATTACGAAATTTATTTTTGAGACTTTATGGACGCTTTTTGCGAGTTTTTTTGGGCTTGGGAGGTATAATGTAAGATGTGCTTTCTCTTCGTTTGTCTTCTTCTTCAGCCTCTTCTACGGCTTCTTTAACTTCTTCTTCTGATTCTTCTTTCGCTACTTCTGCTTCTTCTTTCGCTTCTTCTGCTACTTCTACTTTGATTCTGCTTCTTCTCCTTGTTCTCCTTTGTATTCTGCTTCTTCATCTTGTGTGTCTTCTGCTTCTTCGTCTTGTGTGTCTTCCTCCTCTTCTTCTTTTGGTTCAGGATCGATATTTATAATGGACGACTTTGGCGATTGATGGTATATTTGTTTTGCGTTTCTTGGTTTTCTTTTCTTTTTGCCGATGTCCTCTGTATCGTCGAGATCGTTGGCCATGATGATGACTTTAAGGAAGAAAAGAAGCTCGTCATCAACTCGAGGGTCGCCCGGGCAATATTTTTTCTTCAATCCCAAAGAAGACTTTTGCTCTCGTTTTCTCTGTTTTCGCTTTTGCTTCCGTCTTTTCAGCTCTTCCTGACAAGGCTCGCATTCGCATTTTCGACGTTTTTTCCTCTTTTTGAAAAGCTGATCAAAGAGTCCTTCAGGCTCCAGGACGATTTGTGGCTCCTCTTCTTTTTCTCTTCATCTTTGTTCTCTTCATCTTTGTTCTCTTCATCTTTTTTCTCTTCCTCCTCAATCAGGGCGTCCACTCGCCTTCCTTTGGGGCAGTAACCGGGTAGGCATTTTAAAAGGCCTGAAGCCCAGGGCAATCTGAAAATTTAAAAAGAAAAATTAACAAAAAAAGCTCAATTTTGTTTTATTTGATCCCCCTCCCTCCCCAAAATTTCTATCTTTTCTTTTTCTTCCTTTCAACCCTTTCTATCTCTTTTTCACTTTTCGTTTCAGTCACTGTCTGGCTCATTTCGATGTTTTTAAATGAAGACTCAGAAGCTTGAGCTGTCACGTCCCCCTTTTTCTTGTCTCTTTTCGATTTTCTATCTTCGCTTCTACGTCGTTTTTTAGGGGCAGACTCTTCTTTGACCTTTTCTTCAGCTACTGTAGCGTTTCGAAGATCTTTTTCGGTCACTTCTGGCTCTTTTTTCTTTTCTTTGGACCTTTCTTCTCTCTTCCTTTTTCCCTTTTCATCACCGCTTCTTGGTTTCTTTCTCTCCTTTGGCACTTCTTCTTTGGGAGTCGCATCTCCTTTCGGCGTTTCTTCACCTTTTTCTTTTTCCTCTTCTTTTTTCTCAACAGTTTCTTGGGTTTTCTCATGAGTTTCTTCTGGCTTTTTTGGTTCCGGTTCAATTTGGTCAATTTGTTCATCTTTTGTATCTTCATCTTCTTTTATTATTTCTTCTTCTTTTTTTCTTTTTCTTCTTTTATTATTTCTTCTTCTTTTATTACTTCTTCTTCTATTTTTTCTTCTGGTATTTCGTCCTCTTCAATTATTTCATCTTCTTCCATTTCGCCTTCTTCTAATATTTCATCTTCTTCAAATATTTCATCCTCTGGTCTTTCTTCTTCTTCTGCTATGTCTTCTTCTGGATCTTTTTCTTGTTTCTTGCCAAATTTTATTTTTTTGTGTTTATGAACAAGACCTAATGCTTCTTTGCATTTCATCATCAGCTCTTTTCTCTTTGTCGTTTTCTTCTGCGTTCTTCGTTTCTGTCTTCGGGGTCTTTTCTTTTTTTCAGGCCGTACTTCTTTCTGAAGCGATCTTCAGAGGATTCATCGCCCGCCATAGCAACCCCTTTAAAAACGTAATTGACTTCTTTATAAAGAGCTGGATCTTCAAACGAAATTGGACGGAGTTTTCTCCTTTTCTTCTTATTTTTCTTCTTTTCTTTCTCTTCTTCTTCTTTCACCTTAGCTTCCCAATCTTCTCTAAATAGGCAGTAACCTGGTAAACATTTTAAAAGTCCACTCGCCCACGGAAGCCTGAAATATTTAACCTATAACATTAAAATTATGTTAAAATTCGCTTACCCTTTTGGATAATATGAAGGGTCTGAAGATAAATTGCAGTAGCTGTGTGGGCAAGGAATTTTTTCTTTCGATGTTGCTGTGCTTGCTTTAATCGTGAAGATGAGGAAGGACGACATTAATTATGAAATTATTCCAAAAATAAAAAAAAACCTTCTATTCTGAGGATTGAACTGTGGACCTCCGTGTTAAGATTTAGCGCACAGTCACGATTTTTAACGAAATTTAGAGACTCCCATACCCAATTACCTATTAAAACTATCAAATTAGTTTAAAATAAATTTTATTATCCAACACTTGTGTAACAGACCTAAAGCCTAAGGGATCTTAAAATAGTTTTGCAACGAATTAGCATATCTTTTATCTTGGATTCCCACTGTTTTATTCATTTTATTGATGTCTCAGTGGGCGGCGAAAAAAAATTTAAAATTCGTTCAGTTGTGAAATGGAAATTTCTCAAGTTCTACTTACGACGCTCCTCCTTCAACCACCGAACCAGAATGTTCTCAACATTCGAAAAGAAAACTTCCGGAAGGATTATATCGCCGTGTCATCAACTCTTACTTATAAATATTATCTTCTAAACACACCACAGTTTTGGTAAACATTAGTTCCTTCCGCCTTAAAAATTACAACCTTTTCTTTTGTTAAATTAACGTTAAATTTACCCTTTTCATCTTAAAACATTACAAATTTATTTATTTAAATTTAACTAGTAATCTAAAGAAATTTACAGACCCCTAATCACATTTTCACCCTGTCTCTTTGTTAAATCTACGTTAAATTTATCCTTCTCATCTTAAACATTACAAATTCAATTATTTAGATTTAACTATTTTTCTAAAGATATTTACAGACCCCTATTTACAGACGATTTAGTCGAGCACCCTGCACCTCAACCTTTAGTATGACCCTCCATTGGTCACTACCTCTATAATGACCCTCGATTGGTCACTACCTCTATACCCTATCCTACAGACCTCCCCTGAGGTCTAGACGGGCATAGATTCGCTGCTTTCATTTGGCTAGGACTATCTGAACCACCTTTTTCCCCTCCAATGGATTATTGTCATTTAATCCATATTACATGGAGGGGTTTGCATTCTGCACTAAATGCGTCTGGGATATGGGCCCAGACTTATGATCCCAACCCCCATGTGGCTGGGAACCCTTTTTTTACACAATCGGCTCCAAAACCCAAGGCGAGAAGGTTCGCTTGTATACTTCTCGGTTAAGCATACTGGTCTCATGCCACGAACCTTCCAGGAACCCGGAGACTCCTCGGTTGAATCCCCGGGTAGTATGTCATCTCGGTTATGATCATACTGTGCATGGGCACACCGCGACATAACCCTAATTCTCTCATATGGGCTCGCGGCTCCCAAGGCCAATGAAAGGGACAAGAGCAAGGGCTGAATACCATACTAAAAAAATTTTGTTTGTGTGAGTGCGTTTGGAAAATGAAAAATGGCCGAAAAACCCTTTTGGACGGAGATTCCGGATGGGTTATTGATTCTTTAGAACTGATAATTAGGGTTTTGATTGAATTGGCTTGGGCACATTTTGTCGTCACAAAACTTGCTTCAGCCGAATTCGCTCGCGTTTTCCCTACAATGGTATTAGGTTGAATTGACCTGGGCTCATTCTGTCGTCACAGAACTTGCTTCAGCCGAATTCGTGTTTTCCCTACAATGATATTTTTTAAGGCGCCTGATGTGAAACACATCATCCACCAATTTTCCCCTTTGATACGCTCTGACGATGTAATTAACTGGACCTGTCTGTTTAATAACACAGAATGGTCCTATGTATTTTTCCGCAAGCTTTCCCGACGGCGATGGTCGATGATCGCGTTCCCGCACAATTACCTGGAGCGATTTGTCCACAAAATGGGTACCCCTATCTGACGAAAGGATTGATGGCGCGCCAAATCTGTTAATTAATTTATAAATAAATTCAGCCGTCGCTCTTGAATCCGCTTTCCTTGTTGGTTCAGCAACAGCGAATCTCGTTGTGGTGCAGGTCCCGACTATGACATATGAGAATCCCCATGAAGGAGAGAGGGCCCGATATAATCCAGAATGACATGTGACCATGGTTTAATATAAGGAATAATTGGTTGAAGATTCCCGTGAGGTTGGTTCCTAGGAACTTTCCTCTTCTGCCAGGAATCGCAGGATTTTAGCTATAACTAAATTATGAATTGTCCGGAAGTGAATGGTCTGCGATGAAAAGTTAATGATTGTCCCTTGTCTCCTCATGAAAATTCCCAAAATCACGTCACTACTTAAATTCCTAATTATATACATGTGTGATCATCATGTGTGATAGGCTGACATGCCCTAAGTTCTATTCTACTGTTTTAATTTTTTTTTTTTTTTTTTTTTTTTTTTTTTTTTTTTTTTTTTTTTTAAGAATAAATCCTAATTTTATTTAACCCAATTTAAAATTGATGACACGGAAATCCTTCTTCCCTAAACACCTCGAAAATCTCCGCACTAGCAGGAAATCTAGGACGATTACGACACACCAAAACAAGATGCCGTAACCAAAAACCAAAACACAAAATAACTAAATATTGAAAATTTAAAATTGATGACACGGAATTGTAGCAGGAAAACTAGGACGATTACGACATACCAAAACAAGATGTCATAACCAAAAACAAAACACAAAATGACTAAATATTGAAAATTTAAAATTGATGACACGGAATTGTACCAGGAAGCTAGGACGATTACGACACACCAAAACAAGATGTCATAACCAAAAACAAAACAAGATGTCGTAACCAAAAACAAAATTTAAAGGAAAGAAAAAAAATGAAATATTGAAAATTTAAGACTTAAAAAAAAGAGAAGGAAATATGAAATATTTAAAGATAAAAATTGAAAGTAAAGAACGGAAAAGAAATAGGAAAAATTTAAAGATAAAAATTGAAAACTTAAATGGAAAGAAATATTTTAAAATTCAGTATTGTTTTGAAACGAAACATGAAAAAAAAAATTTTAGATGTAAGATTGCAGGAAGGGGGAAAAAAAAAAAAAAAAAACTTCGCAACTTCACTAATTACGTGGGGCGTATATTAGCGTTGCAGCGAGAGGAGGAATCAAAAAAAATATTAATTTTTTTGGAACGGCGCCTCTACCACTTGTCAAGAGGAAAATTTGGTTCTTTTGACTTCAGAAAATTTCATGTGGTGAGGGAAAATAAAATAGACAAATAATTTTTAACCCTTGGACTTTAATGTAACAAATATCCTAAGACCTTTACTTTAACGCAGCTATATGGAGACTTTCGAGGCTTCTGGAATATTTTACTTTACAAAAACCTACCTTGGTTGGCAGTCCACTTTGAAGGAGGAACGACGGTCACCGACTGGCCCTCATTTGTAGGCTTCATGCCCAGAGCTCCTGAGGGTCCCCCTCTTCCACATCGTGGGAAATACAGTTTTCGTGCCCCTTTTCCAGGAAGCACTCCATGGGACTTACAATTTATTTGGCGGAGAACAAGGATTTACACTTGTCCCCCGCCTTCATCGCCACAGGGGGTTGACTCCTCTGCTCTGGGTTGCCACATGTGTAGGACCATATGTGATGCTTTGACTTCAGAAAATTTCATTTTGAATCATTCAAATATGAAATTTCCTAAAGTCAAATTCGTACGCTCTTACAGTATTTTTTTACTAAAGGGTTTTTGGTTTATGCGAATCGCGCAAATAGGGAACGTTTATTGGATGCTATTAAAATTTCTTACTGTTTTTAACTTCCTTAAAGAAGTTATTGCGATACCCTCGACGTCGGGTTTTTGGGGAAGGGTCTTCCAGACCCCGGAGGGTCAAATCGAATATTGATCTTTACCGATCTCAACTTTGTCTGTGGTTCCGGCCGGCCGGCACGCCGTCCGGCACTCCGTAGCATTTTTTTCCGGAACACTTTACGGCCACAGTTTTCATCCGATTTTCACCAAATTTTCACACAAATTTCTTTAGCCGGTGAAGAAGAATGTAACGAGGGGGATTTTTGAATTTCGAAAAAATGGCGGAGATATGTCTGTTTGAAATTTTAAAAAATTCGCTGCGGCCGAACCGTTAATCCGATTTTCACCAAATTTTCACCAATTACTCCTTATATTTTTAAGAATTTTTGGTGCAAAAAAATTGCCACTTTTTAATTACTATTTTTATTAGTAGGGAGAAATTTCGTACTTCTACCCTTTACGAGAGGCACATCCCTAGGCCAAAGAGCCATTATTTCTACCTTGACACTTAAAAAATTTTTCAAAAAAAAAAAGAAAAAAGAAAAGAAAAAGAAAGAAAAACCCAGAAAATTTTCGAAACAAAAAAAATTTTTTTTTAAAAAAAACTTAAAAAATTTTTCGAAAAAAAGAACTTAGAAAATTTTTCGAAGAAAAAAAAAAAAAAAAGGAAAACCCGGAAAATTTTTCAAAAAAAAACTTCGAAAATTTTTTGAAAAAAAAAAAACTTAGAAAATTTTTCGAAAAAAAAAAGTTAAAAAAATTTTTTTTTTAGTACCGAGAAATTTCGTACTTCTACTCTTTACGAGAGGCACATCCCTAGGCCAAAGAGCCCATTATTTCTACCTCGACACTTAGAAAATTTTTCGAAAAAAGAACCTAAAAATTTTTCAAACAAAAAAAAAAAAAAAAAAAAAGAAAAACAAAGAAAAAACCGGAAAATTGTCCGAAACAAAATTTTTTTTTTTTACAAAAAAAACTTAGTACTTCCCCGTTCGTTATACTTCCCCTCCCATATACTTCCTACTCCGTTATACTTCCCCCTCCGTTATACTTCCCCTCCCACATACTTCCCACTCCGTTATACTTCCCCTCCCATATACTTCCCCTCCTATATTGTTACTTCTCTTTAAGGAAGTTCCCGTCGGGGCCAGCTCCAGACCAGTACTTTCTTTTCCGATAAAACTTCTGTCGCTTTCCGCTAGATGTCAGGATTGAAGTTCGCCAAATTTCGAATTTCTGCTAGACGGCATCAAAGGTCCCTGCCATGAGAGTTTCAAGTCCGACGAAAATCTGTTTGGAAAGTCTCTTCCACAGAATGGAGTTTTTGATTTTGGGTTTTTCCGTGGAGGCACTTTTCGAGAAGTTGAGGATTAGTCAATTCCCGAAAAGTGCCCCTAATGGCTTCCATTACACTTCTTGGAAGGTGGAAGTGTTTCCGGTGCTCATATTTTTTCCCTGAAACATTTTGAAACAAGTTTATAAATATAACTGTACCTAACTACATCTTCCTCTCTCGCTTTTTTGAACTTGCACTGTTCTCCACAAGCGAGATGGGATGGGCTCTCGTCTGAGGACCCCTCATGGCAAAACATTGCCCATATGGCTGTCCTCAGACTCGCCACATCGCTCCGATTTGAACGTAAGGCTTTTCCGAAATACTTTTGTATTTTATCTATCGAAAGATCCGTCAACTTTCCTCTCCCTCCTAGGCCTTTAGTTGTCGACTTCAATTTCCGTAGCCTGGCTCCCATTCTCTTTTCAAAATGATTGATGCATTCTAGCTTTTTTGGAATAAGGTCCTCTCCGTAGGGCTTGGAAGTGACTTAACGCCTTAACACGCGCGGCCACCTCGACGCCTTTTTCTCTGGGTTCCCCACCCAGTTGTGACATCTCAATATGAATTTGTTTTTGCTTGAAGTAGAAGGCAAAAACTTTTGAACTTACTTTGTCAAATCCTTGACTCTCCAGGCGTTTACCCAAAACGTCGCCAATGCCTGCCAGCATCGATTTCCATGATGCAGCAGCTGCTTATAAGTCCATCATTTAAGCAGGCCACTGCATTAAACGTCCCTGCCATCAACTTCTCCAACCTGTTTCGGAATCATCTTCAAAGGTCTCATTCAGATTTTGTGTTTCACCATGTACTTTTTGAGAAGATAAGAGTTTGATCCGAAAACTAAAGGATACAGGAGGTTTCTTTAATTTTGATTTCCGGGGATTGAATGCTTGTTCTCGGGATATATCTATAATTCGATAGTCAATTGTAACCCTGGGATCTCTTCCCTCAGCGGCTACTTAAAATAATTAGGGCGTAGCTAAATAAAACACCTTCTCTTCGAATCTCTGTTTATAATTTTCCTATTTCTCTAGTCTTGAGCGAATGGTCTCGGATTTTCAACATATGCAAAAATTACCTTGTGGCGGAACAGTCGGTGTCTTCTCCAGAGGGCAGGGTCAGAATGGCCTCGAGTCTTAGGCTTCTGTCCCCGATTTCACTTCTCTCCCCACCCCCTTATTTTTAGGGGTATGTTTTCCCTGAACTCTCAGTATTTGGGGCCTTTCACACCTTTTGCCCCCTCCTTACACTGAGAGTCCCTTGGGGGTGGCTTTACCAGGGACGAGCTAAGCTGGTTGCCTATCCTAGCTCCTGCCTCTCTGTTACATCCTCCCCTACTCCGGTTAGACACCGTCCCCGGTGTCAGGGCGGAGGCCACCAACGTTTGCACTTCACCACCAGCAGTATTAATCTAGTCGACCATATCCGAAACCATTTTCCCAAAAATTTAAACATAATAACATGGCTATTTACGCTATACAGTAAGGATTACATGTCCAAAATAAACCAAAACAAAAATTTGTTACAAAACTCACAAAAAAAGATTCAAACTTTACGACAACAACAAATCAATTCCTTTATGAAACAATCCTTACTGTACCAATAATTTTTTTTTTTTTTTTTTTTTTTTTTTTTTTTTTTTTTTTTTACAACGTTACATTTTATATTTAAACAATACTGACTAACTAATACGAGGGCATGTGTTTTAAATTGTACCCCGAAGTACATATAAATAATTCTGGAGACTCGGAGATATGGCTGGATGGCTGGAGAGGCTGGAGATGAGGCTCTGGAGAGGCTGGAGACGCGGAGATATCGCTGGAGAGGCTGGAGATGTGGCTCTGGAGAGGTTGGAGACGCGGAGGTCCATGTAACGCAGCTACAACAAACGTCTAAAGGCTCCAAGGCCGCTTGCCATCGTGTATGGAAATCGGGCCGATGCAATTTCAGAAAACATTTGAAGAAAAGTTTTTACATTCCAAAAAAATTTAAAAAGAAAATTTAAAAAAAATTGTACATACAATACCCTCGGGCCATCCTGATTGCCTCCTGGAGTTCCGCCGATTCCGCCGCCGAAACAAAATTCTATTTATGACCAATCCTCCCAAAAATCTAGAAACCATTTGCTCAGTGCCTTATACTGTATATTAATTAATTATTCCCATATTTTTCAATATCCCACCGTTATTTAATTGAATTATTGTAATTATCCCTTACAAGTGAATTTTCTTAACATCCCAAGTATTATTAATATTCAAATTATCTAATCCTAAATTAAAAATTCCTAAAATCTTCCTAAAATCCCAAAATTTCAATAAATTTTTTTTTTTTTTTTTTTTTTTTTTTTAATTCTTACTGATATTTTTTTTCAACTCTCTTTCAATTCAAAACCCCAGCATCCTCTTAAAAAAAGAGAAAAAAAAAAGAAAATCCCCACCCCTAACACACACTTGGTCACTCTCACGTGTAGAGAGTGACCTGTATGACATAGGTATTTCGATCTGCATCTCGTAAATGTCTCTCTCTCTTGACCGTTCGTCTTCTCTTTACTAAGAACACACGAAAGAAAAAGAAATTTAGTTTTATCCCCACTTATCATGTTAACCAAGCTCCCAAAATTTACCCGTATTTTAACTTATCCAACATTTTTATTCTGTTATTCCTTCCCACTGAATCCGTTAAAAACCCCTTATCTCCGATTGCCATTTATTCCTATGTTAACTTATCCAACATCTTTGTTCTTCTATTCCTCCCCCTGAATCCCTGAATCCGTTAAAACCCTTTAATTCCGATTGTCATTTATTCATATTTCAACTTATCCAACATGTTCATTCTTCAATTCCTTCCCACTGAATCCGTTAGAACCCATTCCCGATTGCCATTTATCCATATTTTAACTTATCCAACATGTTCATTCTTCAATTCCTTCCCACTGAATCCGTTAAAACCCCTTATTCCCGATTGCCATTTATTCATATTTTAACCTATCCAACATGTTTATTCTTCAATTCCTTCTCACTGAATCCGTTAAAACCCCTTATTCCCGATTGCCATTTATTCATATCTAACCTATACAACATGTTTATTTTCAATTCCTTCTCACTGAATCCGTCAAAACCCCTTATTTCCGATTGCCAAGTTAGGTCTACCAAAACCAGTCACACATACATCTCGCATACATTCACTCATTTCTATTTATGGACCGGATACCGTGCCCACGCGGGGGTCACGGCTGAAGTTTCCTAATCGCCACGGGCGCCTTGAGTTGTCGGTAACTCGCCATATCATCCACTAAAACTCCTCTCGATCTGGTCTTAGTGGGACCAAATTTGTCGTGGCCCATACGGGGGTCACGGCTGAAGGTTTTTTTATACGCCACGGGCGCCTTGAGTTGTCGGTAACTCGCCATATCATCCACTAAAACTCCTCTTAGACTGGTCTTAGTGGGCCCATATGCATGCCCATCCGGGGGCACAGTTGAAGTCCTCCTATACGCCACGGGCGCCTTGAGTTGTCGGTAACTCGCCATTTTTAGAAAATACACCTCCACCAACGGGTGGGAACCAAAATCATCCATTAACGCATGGGCACAAAAATCATCCATTAACGCATGGGCACCAAAATCATCCACTTACGCGTGGGAACCAAAATCATCCACCATCGGGTGGGAACCAAAATCATCCATTAACGCATGGGCACAAGAATCATCCATTAACGCGTGGGCACCAAAATCATCCACTTACGCGTGGGAACCACAATCATTTTATTTCTCTCATTTCTCGTTTTCCAAATCATTTCAGTTCATCTCATTCATTCCTCGCAAATATTTTCACAATATGCTCACAATTTCCACAATATTTTCACAAACACATGCCACACACATATGAGGATCCTCACATTCCACAAACCTTATTCTTAATTTTTGGTAAACTTCCACCAAACCTGAGAACCCGCCGAACCTGAGAAACCACCCCGCCGCCCCCGAACACGAAAAGCATAAGGATGAACTGACGGAGGTTTCACGAAGACGTGGCCATCGTCTTAACGTGAATGATATAATTATGTCCACCACCCCGTCAGTCCACCTCTCCATTCGGTCCGGTAAACAGCGCTGCGGCCCTGGAATCCACATGCCTAGTGGTCTTGGCAACGGCATCTATTCCCAAATTTAAAATCATTCCCATCCATTCCCAAATGCCCCCCTGCGGGTAAGTCATCGATGATATCCCCGGATTATTTCACTTTGTAAATTGGATGGAATAACCACTAAACCTTTTGTTTTTATTAAAGTAGTGTTTAAAATACAATACACCGTCCTAACCCCGATATAATATTTCCTACTCGCTCTCCTTGCCCGTCTTGACGCCGCCTCCGGAACGTTTAAAGCGTTATAATTTCCTAAGCAAAATGGGTCTCTTTTTTTTTTTTTTTTTGTTCAAGTGTAATAATAATAAATAAAGCCAACATCTGGATGGATTTCGGGTGGCATTTTTTTAAAGTTCCAGGTCCTTTTTTTTTCATTTATTGTTTTATTATCTGTTCGGGTCTCCTTGCCTACCGCTGTTTTCTTCGAATTTGCGTCCAGATGGGTAGCACATTTTTTTTGTCCTTTTCTACATTGTTAATTTCTCCTATTTCGATACCGCTCAAAAAGAATTAAATAAAAAGAATGACGCCCAGTGAAGAGTTGTTGAAAAATTTAGGATCGTTAAATGTAAAAAAAAAAATTATTTATACGCGTACTGATTTTTATATGGAAGGCACTAAACGATAAATTACCAAATATAAAAATATGGGATCACGTAAAAAAAAATGTATAAGAATTTCACGGACATTACACGAGGCAGCAAAATAATTTGTATAATTTGTATATTGAAAAATCGAAAAGTAACGCCACCTACAATATTGTATTCAAAGAGGGAGTAACTCATTTCAATTAACTGCCAGAAAATATTAAAAAGAGTTAAAACCTAAAAGAAGTTATTCCATCCATATTACCAAAAACAATTTTTTTTTTTCTATTCTCAAAATCAACCCGTATCGTATAAAAAAAAGTTCCTAAAATTACTTTGTGGTTTAGTTTTTTGACCGATTTCCGTAAATGACCGATTCCCGTAAACCCTTTTTCTCCCTTTTCTCCATTTATCAACAAAAAAAAATAACTCAACAATTCCCAAAGATAATAAAAAAAACAAAACCAAATTAACCCATTACCGCCCATAACTATTTTTGTCAGAATTTTTTATGAATCTCTCAGAAATTGTTCATTAGGACCTAAATAACATATAAAAAATATTTAAAAAAATCTATCCAACACACGATCTCGCAGGAGCTCTTTTAATTGGAGATCCCAAATGGGACCACTGGGAAACTTGACCTCCTGTGTTTTAGAAGGTAGGAAAAGTAGGTTTCAATGCGAAAATAGTTTAAATTATATTTATTTTAACGTAAAAAATTTGCAGTAACAAAGAATTGAGGCGCTCCGGGTACGAAGGGCGAACTCAACATTGGACAAAATTTTTTTTTTCATTTTCAGATTCTAGACCTCTTGGTGAATACACCCATATAATTTTTATGTTTAGTTCGCCCTTTTTTCCCCTTTAAATACGTAAAAACCGATATGCGGCAAAGCTCTAACTGCGATATCCGAGCGGGTACGAAGGGCGAACTCCACATCCTAGTCCACAACCCCCACTCCTTTTCCCATTCCAGGGCATGACTTTTCTGTTGAGTTCGCCCATAACATAAAACTTTAAAATGCGAATATGTATCTCGAAACTACGTTTGTTGAGTTCGCCCTTCGTACCCGGAGCGCCTCAATTGAAGTTTTGCAGTTGACGTACGGACCAATGTGCAATAAAAATCTTGCAATGTCGCGCAAATTATTTTGGATATATTTATGGAATGTCTATTTCCTGTGAAAGGGGAGAAAACATACCACCCAGGGACCAACGTTACATTTTTCTAACATGTATCGGGAGCGCGAATTATTTTTTATAACATGATTTAAGTTTCAAATATTGTTGAGGTCAATATGTCGAGAGCAAAATGGTGCGATGGGTCGCGGACGAACTTTCGGTATCGAGTATTTTGATAAATACGATAAATTTTGATAATTCTCGTCGAAATTGCAGATGTGATAATGATTTATGGTGCCGAATAGTTATCTAAGCGTTCTGTGTCATAGCATCGACTATCCATGTAAAAACTGGCAAGTAAAACATCTTGCTGCTGAGGCCGATTCTGTATATATTTATGTTTGTATCTATTTCATCCGCACCTACGATTCCGGGGTTATAGTTTGCCACCGCATGCATTCAATAGAAATGTTTTTATTCTTTTCAGCCGACCAACGTTTAAGGGCTGACAGTGGGTTGACTCCATAGTCGGTTGATCCGATAGAGACTGACCCACTGTCTCTCCATCGTACGAAAATGATTCTATCGCCTTTATTGAACCCCGCCCAAGCTTCTTAAATGTCTTCTTGTGGGGCAGAAGTTGGGTATATTAGCCGCTGTTGTGAGATGCGGAGTATCATGCGAACTATCACACTCAGATAAAAGAAAACAGATCGAATCAAAATATTAAATAACAACTCTAAGTTCAGTTGTTTCATCCAAGATAGTATTTTTTAATAATATTTCTTTAGATATTACAAAAAAATATAATTATTTATAGTATTTTTCCAATTAAAAATAGGGGGGGGGGGGTCAGAATGCCCGGTGGTCCTTTTGGGATCGCTTAACCTTTATCAGGTGTGGACAGATTTTAATTATGTAAAATATCAAGTAAACGTCACAAATCAATCTTAAAACTATCTGAGAATTAAATATCATAAAATAATGAAGATTATATCAATAAAAAAGCACTTATGACAATAAATCCTTCAGCGAGTCGAGGTCAACAAATTCGTCCATTTTTAAAAGCTTATAGCTAGCGCGCACGAGGTTAAACCGACATAGCTACCTCTCTAAGATATAAAGAAGGCCCTTGAAAAGAAAGCTAGTGTGCCTCGAACATGTTCGGACATGCGAAAAAAGGCCTAGAATTTTTTGAGTGACTCCATTATTGAGATCCCAAAAGGGACCACTGGGCGTTAATGGGTTAATAACAAACTACTAACAGTAGAAATAAATGAGAAGAAAAAAAATCAACCCCAAAAGAACTCTCGCACTTCGCCGGAGACGCCAAATTAGTGTCTCCCCTAACTGGTTAGCGAAACGGAAAATTCCGCAAGGTGCTCATTTCTTTATATGTAATTCCCTAAATTCCCTTTACAAAATTTAAAATGACAAAACAAAAAACAAAGATTCGAAGCGAGGGACCTCTGCTCGGATCTTTCGAGACAAAAGTTCGAAATACCCGGCGCCTCCACCACTTGTAACCCTGGGATCTCTTCCCTCAGCGGCTACTTAAAATAATTAGGGCGTAGCTAAATAAAACACCTTCTCTTCGAATCTCTGTTTATAATTTTCCTATTTCTCTAGTCTTGAGCGAATGGTCTCGGATTTTCAACATATGCAAAAATTACCTTGTGGCGGAACAGTCGGTGTCTTCTCCAGAGGGCAGGGTCAGAATGGCCTCGAGTCTTAGGCTTCTGTCCCCGATTTCACTTCTCTCCCCACCCCCTTATTTTTAGGGGTATGTTTTCCCTGAACTCTCAGTATTTGGGGCCTTTCACACCTTTTGCCCCCTCCTTACACTGAGAGTCCCTTGGGGGTGGCTTTACCAGGGACGAGCTAAGCTGGTTGCCTATCCTAGCTCCTGCCTCTCTGTTACACAATCAAATGACCATAAAACGATTTACTATAAAGTGTTTATTAATTTGATATAAATTTTATAAAATATCTTACCTATAAAGTGATATCGAAATTTATAGTCACTTCTAGTTTTGATTTTATACTATTCAGCAATTCAGAATGATGTTCGGTCAAAGATAGAAATTCTGCAGGAAATACAAAATTTTTACACCCATCCTCTTCGGTGAGCGGTGAGAGAATGATTCCCGGAGTTCGTCTTGAAGGAGCGGTTGGAGGCGGAGAGGTTCTTCAATGTCAGCTTCTTGTTTGATTGTGATTGATTTTTAGCCTTGAGAAAGACTCCCAACGGAACCCAGTCGTCGCCTTCCCGTTGTTGTAGTACCGCACCTACTCCTTTGTCCGATGCGTCACAGTCGAGGGTGATGATTGCGTTTTGAGCCAGGTGTCCGAGGCGTATGGCGTTGCTCAGGGCCTCCTTCGTCCTTTCAAACGCGTCGGATGAATCAGGAGTCTCGATAGGCCGTTTGCCGTTCTTCCGGCTGTTCTTGAGGTATGCGTTGAGTTTCGGCGGCGTGTGGAAGGTAAAAGTTGGCCATGGCTAGGAATCTGCGGAGTTCTTGGACCGTTGATGGCTTTGGGTAGGCGATGAGAGCGTCTATCTCGGATGGCAGGGGGGCTATCCCGTCTTTATTGACGCTGTAGCCGAGGAAGGTCACTTCCTCCTGCCCGAAAATGCACTTGCTAACTTTCAGCGAGAGGACGTGAGATTGCAAGCGCCGAAGAACTCGGAGGTGTTGCCGATGTTCTTCTTCCGAGGCTGTGGCGATAAGTCCTGTACATCGTCGATGTAAGCGAATACGTAAGGGAGATCCCTGAAGATGAATTTTTAGGAGTTTTACTGAGTTTTTGATAATTTGGAAAGAGAAACATGAAAAACTTGAGGAAATTGAGTCCTTTGAACAGATTACGAACTCTTAATTCGCTTTATAATTGATATAATCTGAACACAATGTCTTCTCTATTTTATTGGATATTCTTCTTGGTAGACTTTGTTTAAATTTTTATTTACTCAAAAATGTGCCGAAATCTTGATGCCAAATCTTCTAGACGAGGTCTTCGATCAGATGCCTTCCAGGAGTCGCTTACGAAGTTTTATTTATTTTATTTCTTATTTATTTTTATTTCTTCGTTACACGTTACGGGCCTGGCCCAATAGTGCATATACAATATAATTACATACAAAGTACAATAATGTAAATGTTAGAAAGAAAGAAATTAAATAGACAATAAAATTTTACAATAATTTAAAAAATAATAAAAATTTACAATAATTTAAAGACTTTAAACAAATAAGAAAAAATAAAAAACTAAAGCTACCCAAAAAACACAACAATATAAAATATATAAATAAGACATGGTAATCAGGACGGAGGCAAATGAGAGGATCACAGTTTAGATAGGAAATGAGCCATTACATTACGCTTAACTTGTGGAAGAGTATCATTAAAGAGGTCAATATCTATAGTTTTTGCAAGAGTGTTAAAATTCTTAAAGAGTTCGAGAAGGTTAGATAACGACCATAATTGGATCGGTGGTGAGGCTCATAAAACAGATTATTTTGACGGGTGTTTCGACCAGGTATCCTGAAAAGTATGAGTTCTAGCAGACCAGGACAATTTATTTGGTTATTCAAGAGTTTCCAAAGGAAGCAGACCAACAAATATGTAATTCTAGGGGTGGACGGGAGGATGTGATATCGAAGCTGCCATTCATTAATTGGCTTTGACGGAAAAGGATCTCCACGTTCGAGGAAGACAAAAAACTTGATGGCGAATTTTTGAACCTGATCTAGTCTGTGGTAGTGAGACGGTCGTTTACTTGTAATGATGCGCCTAGTCGTCGACTATGAGAAAGTTTCTTCGTTTTTTGGGAAAGGTATGGCAATTACGAGGCCGCTCTTTAAGAGCTTCGTTGGATAATGTCACTACAGCCGGACAGTTGTGCAACGTTATACTAAAGCACATGGATTATAGCATGAAGACGAACTTTATGTTAGCAGTGAAGAATATTATTAATACTAATGCCCTACTCGTCCTAGATCCAATTATTTATAAACATCTTCCAGATTTACGAATTGCCATTAAGAAATGCGAGCAGATGGGAGAGGACCACAAATTCTCCAAGTTATTACTGCCTCAAAAAGAGACTCTATGGTTAAGTACTCCCTCTATAAAAGCATTGAGAACAATAGGTCGGATCATCGGAGTATATAGTGGAGATCGTAAACTCCAGAATTACTGGAAGATAAAGAATAGGGAAAAGACTTTGAAACTTCCCGCCCCAAGAACGAAATCCTTGTCAGTCAACAACAGCCCTTACAGGCTATGGTACAGCGATATTATCCCTTAACAAGAGTGATGGTACTTAGTTTAAGAGCTTCGTTGGATAATGTCACTACAGCCGGACAGTTGTGCAACGTTATACTAAAGCACATGGAATATAGCATGATGACGAACTTTATGTTAGCAGTGAAGAATATATTAATACTAATGCCCTACTCGTCCTAGATCCAATTATTTATTAACATCTTCCAGATTTACGAATTGCCATTAAGAAATGCGAGCAGATGGGAGAGGACCACAAATTCTCCAAGTTATTACTGCCTCAAAAAGAGACTCTATGGTTAAGCACTCCCTCTATAAAAGCATTGGGAACAATAGGTCGGATCATCGGAGTATATAGTGGAGATCGTAAACTCCAGAATTTTAAAGGATCCGCAGAGGACCGACATCGTGACCAACGTATCTTCCATAGTCTTGATAACGCCCAAAAAGTTATATACAAGGGCGCTGAGTTAGCTGCAGTGACAATGGTAAATCCCCAGAATCCTGGCTTGAGTGAATTTTCAGACTGTTTTAGAGATAACTTGATAAGGTATATTGATATTGATATTGATAAGTATTCAAATAACGATGATCTACAGGAGTTCTGCGAATCACAAGAAGCGAATGTTTTAATATCTATGATTAAATTATCTAATGTTATATATAATGTTTAAATATCTATGATTAAATTATCAAACACAAGTTTTAATTTAACCGTAGGGGGCGACGGTCTGGAAAGAAGGGGGTATTGTAATACCCTGGTTGCATGATGCATCCCCTCTCAAGCTAGAACGATGCCGTCTAGCAGAAATTTGAAATTTGGCGAACTTCAATCCTGACATCTAGCGGAAAGCGACAGAAGTTTTATCGGAAAAGAAAGTACTGGTCTGGAGCTGGCCCCGACGGGAACTTCCTTAAAGAGAAGTAACAATATAGGAGGGGGAAGTATATGGGAGGGGAAGTATAACGGAGTGGGAAGTATGTGGGAGGGGAAGTATAACGGAGGGGGAAGTATAACGGAGTAGGAAGTATATGGGAGGGGAAGTATAACGAACGGGGAAGTACTAAGTTTTTTTTGTAAAAAAAAAAAATTTTGGTGTATTCTTCTTATCCTAGTAAGTATTATTTCCGTATTTATTATAAAACCGTCCTAGATTTATCCATAAAACCCTTCACGTCGAAAAAAATTTGTTTCGGACAATTTTCCGGTTTTTTCTTTGGCACAGCTCCTTGCGTGCTAGGGCCCAAAAGGCAAAAAATAAAAATTATTTCTGGGAAAATAAAAAGAATGAAATAATAAAAATATTATAATGGATAAAATAAAAGTACACTTGTCCCTCAACACCTCTTTACAGAAAAACCAAAAACCTTTCCTTGGCAAACCTTGAAAAAATATTACGTCTGTCTTCTTTGCTCTCTCTGTCACCTGAGGGCTATCTCGCCTCCCCACTCTTAAACCGGTGGAGGGGCCCCGGGCTCCTCACCGCTCCTCGTCTCCCCTGCATCGGGGAAGACGAGTGTCGCGGGTCCGTGACACCACCCCCCTCCGGAAGGTGGCACCCCGGCACCCTCCTGGACCGGTAACTGGAAACGCCTGATCCGGATTTGTGAGCGGCGGAACCATAGGGGCATCCACATCGGCGAGCGGTATCAAAAATGGTGAGCCAAATAAAGAGATTATACTTAATTCATACTGCAGTAATGCATTAAGACTTGATTGGAAGGTAAAAAACAAAAATTTGCCAAGGTAAGGAAAGTTAAAAATTTCAAAATTTTAAATTATTGATGAGGTTAAAACTATGAGGTGAAAAGAAATTTGATGTTGACATTGAAAAATAAACTAAAAACATTTGTTCAAGTTCAAGGTCAATGATGTTGACATTTTGACAATAGGTAATTGAAGGTAGATGAAACATTCGGTCAAGTTCAAGGTCAATGATGTTGACGTTTTGAGAATAATTAAAAGTAGATGAAACGTTCTTGTGTTATTTTCGGAGATTATGCCTCATGGATGGTGTATCGCCGGATCTTGGGGTCTCGTTCACTCCTCAAGTGTTCGGGGATTTGATCTTCAGCTTCGCTGCATATCGCCGTAACCTATAGTCTGGAAGTAAAGTAAAAGAACTTCGAAATGAGTGAGAGTGACGTCGAGAGAGCCGTTATTTTTTTTTTTTTTTTTTTTTATTCTTTATTTTATTTAAATTTTTTTGGAAGAAAACAAAATCAAAATTAAGAATTTCCGTTTCTTTAAGTTAGTTGGGAATTGCGGCCATTGCAAAGAAAGACGGTGTTAATCGTTCATTTTATTGATCATATCCATACATATCCAACGTTTCGGCTGGATGCCAGCCATCATCAGGGAATATCTACAAAATTTAAACATTATAATGAACAAAGGAAAGAGACTAAATGTGCTTACAAAATTGTTGCAGGTAAGTGTGCTCAAATGGTAATTGTTTTTAGAGTTGAGTCTCATCAGTTGGAAAATTTTTAAATTCATATAAAAAAAGAAGGGGGGTAACTACGTTTATTTTAAAATTTAAATTGACTAGGGTAAAATAAAATTCTCATATGTTCCTCAATTAACACCGCAACTATCAAAGATCTTCGGAAACATTGAGAGTGTTAGAATTAAATTGGGAATGAAAACCCTAAATACCCTGGGTACCATGTTTTTCACAAGGCTCAAAGACCCAACACCCTTAAGAGATAGGTCAAATGTGGTCTACCGCATAGATTGTGAATGTAATCTTATCTATTTTGGTGAGACTAAGCAGAAGATACACAATCGAGTTCTCCAACACAAAAATAACGTTAGGAATGAAAACAAGGACGCCACAGCTCTAAGCAAACATGTCCTAGAGCAGCAACATCGGGCTGCTTATGATGAAATAAAGGTTGTGGCTAATGAAAGTAACAGCAGACGAAGGAAGCTAATGGAATCCGTAATGATTAACTTACATGATAATACGATGAACCATAAAGATGACCAGGACGTAATAGGAAGTGCTACTCGCATATTTGAATAAAATTAAAAAGAGCGGGAGTCCTCCGTCTGGTGGTGAAATTGTTTAGGTCGTTAATTTCTTCTACTGTTATCACATATCATTAGCGCGTTACTCTATGCTCTTCGGGTCTGTAACCTCTCTTCCTGAAAACCAAACTTGCTTATAAACAAAACAAAAATGTGATATTAATTCAATTTTTATAAAATAATTTAAATTTTATCCTGTTTAAATTTTATCTTTTGTTATTCTAGTCGTAAATTTTTTAATAGTTACCTTTAGTATTTTAATCGATTGTTTATTTATTAGTTGAGTTACTCTATGCTCGTTGGGCCTAATAACCTTCATTCTGTTAACAGATATTTAAAACCAAAAGCATGTGATATTACATTTTTAAATTTTCTTTATTTTATTTTACCCTAGTCAATTTAAATTTTAAAATAAACGTAGTTACCCCCCCTTCTTTTTTATATGAATTTAAAAATTTTCCAACTGATGAGACTCAACTCTAAAAACAATTACCATTTGAGCACACTTACCTGCAACAATTTTGTAAGCACATTTAGTCTCTTTCCTTTGTTCATTATAATGTTTAAATTTTGTAGATATTCCCTGATGATGGCTGGCATCCAGCCGAAACGTTGGATATGTATGGATATGATCAATAAAATGAACGATTAACACCGTCTTTCTTTGCAATGGCCGCAATTCCCAACTAACTTAAAGAAACATTAATATACCCGGCTGACTAAAGAGGAAAAAAATTGAAGATGAACGGGGAAGCAGAAGAAAACAACTTGAACATCATTTTAAACAGGTACAACAACGAGGATTTGAGACAAAACTTTAGGAGATTCACAAAACTAAAATGTAAATTAGCAAAAAGATCTTCCAGATTAGTGTTTTTATTAAAATGTCGTACAAAAAAGATATTTCCAAAACATGTAAATAACTACGTACCTGACCTTTTTGAAATTATTGATCCTCAAAGTAGGCAAATCTCTAGTATGGAGAGATCACTCTTCAGGTTTAAAAAATCCATCTTGTCTGCTGAAATTAAAGACACTATCGATGAAAAAGCTAAATTAACATCTAGATTGAATGAGGCATCAATACTAATAGAAGGTGGGGTGAGTAGTGATGATAAAAGGCAACTGGACCTAATAGCACAAAAAATCTTTGATAAAGCAATGGATGACAGTAAAAAGCGACTAAAGAATAAGTTTGACAAATTATGTGACCCAAACCCCGGTATTAAGAAATGTAAAAATTGTGATAAGACCCCACAGGTTATAGATCCGAAGGGTAATGAGGGATGGGTAAAAAACATATCCGATGTGCAGATTCCTAATGAAGTAATGAAAGTGCTGAGTTTGGGCCCCAAGTTCTGTATCCCCAACATCCAGTATAAGAAGTATATACCAAAAATTATAGTAGACACCGAGAACGTCATAAGGAGCATCAATGTACCAGAAGCGACTAGAGATGACATCAGAGGGAAAGCTACTAACATTATATCCAATCACTTAATCTCCAAACTTGATGGTCATACCGCGCCCTACGTTGTTTCCCACAGTTTCCAGGAATCACTCACTGCCACGAGATCATTTATACAGGAACATAAAGACAACTTGATCGTCACGAAGGCGGATAAGGGTAATGCCACGGTTATAATGAATAGGACACACTATGAAGAAAAAATGATGGAACTGATTGGAGACGATTCAACATACAAACTCTTAAAAAGGGACAAAACAACATCTATACAGAGTAAAGTAACAGTTTTGCAAGACTTTACTAGACAAAGAATTCATTAATAAGGGCCAGTATTTTCAGCTCATCAAGTACAACGCAATACCTAGTAAAATATACGGACTCCCAAAGATTCATAAGGAGGGAGGTAAACTGAGACCCATTGTCAGCTCGATCGACTCTCCAACTACAAATCTCAGTAAATTGATTCTACCATACCTCAAACTGTTATCTTATGAAAACCCTTATGATTGCAAAAATTCTTTTGTTCTCAAGGATAGACTTAAAAATTTGGTCTTACCAGATAACTATATTCTAGTTTCTTTCGATGCAGTCTCTCTTTTTACCAATGTTCCACTCAGTAAAGCTTTGTCCATCGTTGAAAATAAATGGAACGTGATCGCTGATTCGACCCGAATATCAAAGGAGTTATTTCTGGAAATCTTAAATTTTTGTTGTTCTTCCTCTTGCATCACTTATAAGGGCCAATTTTATCAGCAGGTTCGTGGCTTGGCAATGGGCGGAAATTTGTCTTCGGATGTCAGTAACATCGTGATGAACGACCTGTTGGATGGGATTAGCAGTAAACATAAGGATTCTATCTTACATCTTACCAAATACGTTGACGACCTCCTGCTGATAGTTAGACAAGATCAAGTGAATGAAGTCCTACAGTCATTCAACGAATACCACCCTGATCTCCAGTTTACAAAGGAAGTCGAAGTTAACCGTAGCTTGTCATTTCTGGAGCTGAAATTATTAGGAATCAGTCTGGAAAACTAGAATTTGATTGGCATCAAAAACCAACTGCCACCGGGAGATTACTCCACTTTCTGTCTGAACATCCTACAACTCAGAAAATAAATACGGCTTCTAACTTGGTCAATAGAATCCTTCGGCTCTCTGATAAGAAATTTCACCAGAAAAACACCGTTGTAGCCAGGAATATCTTAACCTTGAATGAATATGTAACGGGGGGTTTATTTTATGTTTCTATTTTCCCCCGGAGGATGATGTTATTTCCTCTTTCGTTACTTAATTAGGGGCGTAAAATGAATAATAATACTTTACAGTCTAAATACCATTTATTGATTATATTATATAAAAATACACACTAATTAGTTATCCTAACCTTAGCTATTTATGGATATATGGACAAATGGTTTCGGAATATTCTTTAATTTTACCTTAATTAATATTCGGGCTTCACGTCCAGTCACTCCAAGATGCAGGGTCAGAATGGCCCCGAGTCTTAGTCTTAATCTCTCTGGTTTAACTCTTCCCCCTCCTTTTTAGGGAGGACTACCCCCTCCGATATTGTACATATGAAACCATAGGGTTAAAGATACCTTTACCCCCGTTTCTCTCTTCATGTGGATACTGGGGTGTCTTATCAAAAATGCTACTCCCAGAGACGTGCTAAGCCGATTTGCCTATCCTAACTCCTGTCCCTTTGTTACATCCTTCCCCCGCTCCAGTTAGACACCGTCCTCGGTGTCAGGGGTAAGGCCCGTGACTCTTAAAAATGCCCACTTGTACAAAAAAAAAATTTAAACTCGTTATTTTGAAAATTAGTTCCGAAACCACAGTCCTAATATCCCCAAGTACCATCAAGAAGACAACCTAAAAAAAATAACATTGGCAACACAAATCCAACCCAAAAGATAACACAGTATCTTGAAAATACAAAATTACTCATGCTAAAAAAAAATACATAACAAAAATTGTATCAAAAGATTAACTTAACCAACTAACATCTACAAAAAAAAAACCCCATAAAAAAAATAAGCACTCAAAACTACAAATTATTAAAGGTTACATGCAAAAAAAAAAAAAAATAATACAGTATCTTGAATAGACAAAATTATTCTTGCGTAAAAAAAAACATAATAAAATTGCACCAAAAGATTAACTAAACCAACTAACATCTACAAAAAAAATTCTACTAAAAAAAAATAAGCACTTAAAACTACAAAGTATCAAAGTTTACATACAAAATAAGCACTTAAAACTACAAAGTATTAAAGTGTACATACAAAAATAAAAATTGTGAGCCCCAAGACTCACCCAGAACTACAAATTACAAATTACAAATTACAAACTCCAAATTACAAATTTCACCTTACTTCCAAAAAAAAATTCTTTCAAAAATTCTTTCAAAGATTTTCAAAAGTCCCAAAACTCGCTCAGAACTACCAATTACAAATTACATTCCAAATTACAAATTTCACCTTACTTTACGGGGGTATATACCATTCTAAATGACATTAAATTAAGTAAACGAAATTATAAAAGAACTTAGCTACAACAAAATTAAAAAAAAGGTAAATTAAAGTCTTTAATGAAGGTCTTGAACGAAGTTCGATCGCCGATCACGGCGCGACCGTTGGCCCTGGGAAAGCTGCACAGTGTATTGTTATCTCGTCTTCCCGTCGTATCCAACTGGTTTGGGGTGATTCGGGCCCATTCGACCGTTGAATCCCCGGAAAACCTCTCCGTCATGCTGTTCCTCTCCTCCATTAACATTTACCATCTTGCCAAAATTTCTAAAATAAACTACGTTATAGACATTTTCTTGTTTATATCTTATTCCTATATTGTTTTTTTTTTTTTTTTTTTTTTTTTTTTTTTTTTTTTTTTTTTTTTTTTTTTTTTTTTTTTTTTTTTTTTTTTTTTTTTTTTTTTTTTGTACATACCCTTCGGACCATCCTGATTGCATCCTGGAGCTTGGATTGCCCCTCCTTTCTGAATTTTTTCCATGTTGAAGTTTCAAAATTGCTTTACTCTCATCTCATGTACTTCGTAAACCATTTGTCCATTTTATCCTTCTTTGTTTTCAAATTCCTACTCCCGATTAATCCCAAAGTGTCCCTTTTGTTATTGCGTATAATAAAATTCTAAACTCATTCCTAAAATTCTAATTACTTAAAACAATCCGAATCTTCAAATTCCCAAAAATTCACAAATTCTTAAATTCTCAAATTCTCAGATCATCATCTTAAATTCTCAGATTTTTTTTTTTTTTTTTTTTTTTTTTTTTTTTTTTTTTTTTTTTTTTTTATACCCGAAATCATTATATCTACGGAGTTCCGTCCTATGAATCCGTCCCCACTTGAAATTGTGCTTACCATTCCATCTTGAGGATTTTTTTTTGTTTACGTTTTCCCACTTTCAACCTCTACCCCTTTTTTTTTGTTTTCAAACCCATCATCTATCACCCTATTTATGGTTTCCTACATTCAACCTCTTCACTTTTTTTTTGTTGACCCTTCCATATTTTCTTCGAAAAGCCTTATCTATGCCATCACGCACTTCCAAAAACATACCTTCTAAAACACTCTCATCTATGCAACCATGCACTTTCCAAATATCCCCACATATCACATTTTTTTTTTTTTTTTTTTTTTTTTTTTTTTTTTTTTTTTTTGTTTTTTTCTTATCAGTATCAAACGACGGAACCCCTTATCTTAACTACTACCCAATTATCCTATGCAGCTAAACAACTCTTAAAAGAAATTTCCACTTCAGCATGACTGTCTATTTATTCATTTTCTTTTTCCAAGGAAAGTTAATCAAATCCCATTCACTCCAAATTTCATTCTACTGTGGTCCCGGGACCACGATGTAGTTCTCACTTATCGCCTACGCACGCGGATACGTATAGGGCGCCTCGAGTAATTTCGAAACTCGCTGGGTACGATAACCCATTCTCAGATAATGGGTACCTATTCTCAGATAATAGGATACATACACAAAACCATTGTTGTTCTCAAATTAACAACATCCAATCCTTTTTGCTCTCAAACTAGCAACATCCCTTCCAGTTTTCTCCTCCAATTAACAACAACCATTGTTGTTCTCAGGTTAACAACAACCATTGTTGCCCGCGAATTTTCCCACATGACGCCTAATAAAGCCCTCAAGTTAACGCTTTAAAATAGAACGCCCTCAAATACTCATAACCATAATAAACCAAATATCATAACTTTAATCAAATAATCATAACCATAATAAACCAAATAATCATAACTTTAATCAATAATCATAACCTCTCAAAAAAAAAATCTCAAAACCTCTCAAAAATACTCAAAAATCTCAAAACCTCTCAAAAATACGCTCTCAATCTCCAGCGCGAGAAGACTTCAACTCCTTTATCCGCTGATTACCCGCTCAGTGCCGATCTAGTCGTACCATTCCATCCGACACCCTCTCAAAAGGACGGTCAAAAGTCGTTATCCGCCTTCCCTCGTACGTGCGCTAACCTTAACCTAAACTTTCATACTTCCTTTTACACTTCACTCACTTTTTCAAACAAGAGGCCTCTCATCTTCTCAACAACATTTTCCCTATTTGAAAACTCCTACCTAACATTTAGATCCTACTCCACCCCGCCATTTTGGAAAAGAAATATTCTAAGGTGAACATCATAAGTATCGCGAGTCCGGCATCGCGAATTAACGTGAATTATACAATTTCATTCTCCTAATATTCACTATTTCGTCTGTCCACCTTCCATTTTTTAACATCCTGATTTCGTATGTAACAGGCCCCGCCCTTTTAAGTACCATATATGGCCCAATATATTTGTCGTCTAATTTCGCCGGTTTGTCTGAAATTTGCGAAAATTGACGTATCAATACCAAATCCCCGTCATTATATTCCATGGATTTATGTTTTTTATCATAGTACTTCTTTTGGCGTGCCTGCGCCTTTTGCAGAATTTGTGGTATTTGGGTACGAACCTCTTGCAACTTGGATATTCGTCAACACATCCGAGTTAACTGAGGTGGGTAAAAATGCCAAATCTATCGGCATTCTAGGTTCGAACCCATGCATGAGATAAAAGGGGCTAAAATTAGTACTCGATTGCACACTTGCATTATAGCTTAACATTACATGTCCCAAATGTTTCACCCAGTCGGTGATTGGTGGTATAATGGGTCAGCATATTTAATAGCGTACTATTAAATCTCTCCGTTAGACCCTGACTTTGAGGTGCGTATGCCGTACTTTGCCTTTGTTTAATCCCCAGTGATTTTACATATTCTCTAAAAGTTTTTTCAATAAAATGGGTACCCCTATCACTACTTAATATTTGGAGACACCCAAAACGGCAGATTATCTCGTCCAAAAATAGCGTGGCGGCTCCAGAATCCGCGCGCTTGGTAGCCTTGGCTATCGCGAATCGCGTGGTGGTGCAAGTACCTACTATTATGTATGAATATGAACCACTCGAGTGGTTTAAAGGTCCTAAAAAATCAATTATTACATGACTCCAAGGTGAACTCTGGGGAACTATTGGCTATTTTTAACTAAATTATAAATTTTTAAGTACTCCGCAACAGAAAGTGATGGATTTATGTCTATCTTAACGCCCCTTCTGTCCACCAAGATAGGTTTATTGTTTCCCATGATTTCTGGGTCCCCAGCGCGACAAGTGTTTTTTCATCCGGACCCACGTCAAAAGTCTCCGATACTTTCACATCTGGTGGTATCCCGGGGGGTCGGGTACGTTTTTCGTAGGCTTTATTTCTAACACATGCCCATTTTTTTTTGTCTCTATTATGTCCTTTTTACTTCTCCTAACACGGTCCCACTCAACAGTCTTTGCGTAGTAACCCCATAATTGAACAATTTTATGCTATTTACTCTTAATCCTACCATTTTATCCTCTATATTACTCTTAATCCCACCATTTTACCCTCTATCCAACTTACCAAAAACTATATCTCTTTCCCCAAAGTCCACTCTTACTCCATATTTGGAAAAGTCAGTTCCTAATATCACCGGTGATTGAGTTGTTTAACCACAAATAACGTATAACTAACCGACTTACTACCTAATCTTATGCTAACTACTGTATTACCTATTATTTCTAACAAAGTTTGATTCGCCGACTTAGCTGTCCCCCGTATTTTTTGTCCCCTCGTTTTTTTTTTTTTTTTATTGTTTAGATCACCAGACATGAAAGAAAATGATACGATTAAAATAAAAGAAATTAAAAGAAAATGATAATATTAAAACCCCGTAATTTACTCATTAAAAACCCAGCTTAAATGTGTCATTTATATTATGTTTTCACCCCAAATCCCAAAATAAATTTCCTCAGGTAATTAAAATCCCCCAGCAAACCATCAACTGTCCACGACACCCGCGCTACGCCGGAGACTCTAAATAAGGGTCTCCCAAACTGGTTAGCGAACGGAAAACCGCAGATCACGGAATATCCGCAAGGCACGGGTAACGCGAAACAGAAACAAAAAAAAAGAAAAATATTGAAAAGAAATTCGTGCTACGCCGGAGGCTCAAAATAAGAACCTCCCCTCAACGGTCAGCGAACGGAAAACCGAAAATCGGAATATCCGCAAGGCACTTATTTCTCTAAAGCACCCAAATGAAATCCAAAAAAAAAGTATCAACCCCAAAAAAAACTTATCAATATAAAAAAAATTTTCAAACTGTCAACTGCCAAACCAGAAGAAATCCCCTTAAAATAAAACATGCAACAAACCTTATAACTAAACCATGCACTATTCTAGTACCTAAATTCCAAAACAAAACACCCAAAAACCTTGAAATCCCCTTAAAAAAATTATTAAACAAAACACTATTTTAGGCCAGAGCGCGGATCACTTCGAGACAAAAGTTCGAAGAAACGGCGCCTCCACCACTTGTAACGGGGGGTTTATTTTATGTTTCTATTTTCCCCCGGAGGATGATGTTATTTCCTCTTTCGTTACTTAATTAGGGGCGTAAAATGAATAATAATACTTTACAGTCTAAATACCATTTATTGATTATATTATATAAAAATACACACTAATTAGTTATCCTAACCTTAGCTATTTATGGATATATGGACAAATGGTTTCGGAATATTCTTTAATTTTACCTTAATTAATATTCGGGCTTCACGTCCAGTCACTCCAAGATGCAGGGTCAGAATGGCCCCGAGTCTTAGTCTTAATCTCTCTGGTTTAACTCTTCCCCCCTCCTTTTTAGGGAGGACTACCCCCTCCGATATTGTACATATGAAACCATAGGGTTAAAGATACCTTTACCCCCGTTTCTCTCTTCATGTGGATACTGGGGTGTCTTATCAAAATGCTACTCCCAGAGACGTGCTAAGCCGATTTGCCTATCCTAACTCCTGTCCCTTTGTTACACAATGTTCCACTCAGTAAAGCTTTGTCCATCGTTGAAAATAAATGGAACGTGATCGCTGATTCGACCCGAATATCAAAGGAGTTATTTCTGGAAATCTTAAATTTTTGTTGTTCTTCCTCTTGCATCACTTATAAGGGCCAATTTTATCAGCAGGTTCGTGGCTTGGCAATGGGCGGAAATTTGTCTTCGGATGTCAGTAACATCGTGATGAACGACCTGTTGGATGGGATTAGCAGTAAACATAAGGATTCTATCTTACATCTTACCAAATACGTTGACGACCTCCTGCTGATAGTTAGACAAGATCAAGTGAATGAAGTCCTACAGTCATTCAACGAATACCACCCTGATCTCCAGTTTACAAAGGAAGTCGAAGTTAACCGTAGCTTGTCATTTCTGGAGCTGAAAATTATTAGGAATCAGTCTGGAAAACTAGAATTTGATTGGCATCAAAAACCAACTGCCACCGGGAGATTACTCCACTTTCTGTCTGAACATCCTACAACTCAGAAAATAATACGGCTTCTAACTTGGTCAATAGAATCCTTCGGCTCTCTGATAAGAAATTTCACCAGAAAAACGCCGTTGTAGCCAGGAATATCTTAACCTTGAATGAATATCCCGATACAGTTATCACTCGACTGATTAAAAGTGAAAAGGATAAATTAGATTCGGTACCAGGGGTAGAGAGTACCAACCGAATGGAAATGCCTGCTTTCTTTCCTTTCTCATATGTTCCTCAATTAACACCGCAACTATCAAAGATCTTCGGAAACATTGAGAGTGTTAGAATTAAATTGGGAATGTAAACCCTAAATACCCTGGGTACCATGTTTTTCACAAGGCTCAAAGACCCAACACCCTTAAGAGATAGGTCAAATGTGGTCTACCGCATAGATTGTGAATGTAATCTTATCTATTTTGGTGAGACTAAGCAGAAGATACACAATCGAGTTCTCCAACACAAAATAACGTTAGGAATGAAAACAAGGACGCCACAGCTCTAAGCAAACATGTCCTAGAGCAGCAACATCGGGCTGCTTATGATGAAATAAAGGTTGTGGCTAATGAAAGTAACAGCAGACGAAGGAAGCTAATGGAATCCGTAATGATTAACTTACATGATAATACGATGAACCATAAAGATGACCAGGACGTAATAGGAAAGTGCTACTCGCATATTTTGAATAAAATTAAAAAGAGCGGGAGTCCTCCGTCTGGTGGTGAAATTGTTTAGGTCGTTAATTTCTTCTACTGTTATCACATATCATTAGCGCGTTACTCCATGCTCTTCGGGTCTGTAACCTCTCTTCCTGAAAACCAACTTGCTTATAAACAAACAAAAATGTGATATTAATTCAATTTTTATAAAATAATTTAAATTTTATCCTGTTTAAATTTTATCTTTTTGTTATTCTAGTCGTAAATTTTTAATAGTTACCTTTAGTATTTTAATCGATTGTTTATTTATTAGTTGAGTTACTCTATGCTCGTTGGGCCTAATAACCTTCATTCTGTTAACAGATATTTAAAACCAAAAGCATGTGATATTACATTTTTAAATTTCTTTATTTTATTTTACCCTAGTCAATTTAAATTTTAAAATAAACGTAGTTACCCCCCCTTCTTTTTTTATATGAATTTAAAAATTTTCCAACTGATGAGACTCAACTCTAAAAACAATTACCATTTGAGCACACTTACCTGCAACAATTTTGTAAGCACATTTAGTCTCTTTCCTTTGTTCATTATAATGTTTAAATTTTGTAGATATTCCCTGATGATGGCTGGCATCCAGCCGAAACGTTGGATATGTATGGATATGATCAATAAAATGAACGATTAACACCGTCTTTCTTTGCAATGGCCGCAATTCCCAACTAACTTAAAGAAACATTAATATACCCGGCTGACTAAAGAGGAAAAAAATTAAGAATTTCCCTTTTTTTTTTTTTTTTTTTTTTTTTTTTTTTTTTTTTTTTTTTTTTTTTTTTTTTTTTATGATTGACACTTAAATCACAAAAGGTTTACCAAGTTAATCCTCTTAACGTTGTTGACATATGAAATTGTTATTGTTATTTAATTGTTATTAAAACGACTATAAAACGTAAACATTTATTTTCCCACATTCTGGTCTACTTTCTTTGTTTGAGACACATGAACACGGGAGATCTTCGAAAGATCTGATTCAGCAGCCACCTCGTAAGAGACGTCGGAGAGTCTCGAAATGACGACGTGTGGCTCTGAAAATTTATAAGCCAATTTTGACGAAATTTTTTTCGCCTTATCAGACAAAATGTGGGTTTTAACCAGCACCTTATCACCAACATTTAAAACGACGTTATCATGTTTCCTATTGTAAATTTTTCCGTACTTTTCTTTGGCCCGCCCGATGTTAGCCAATGCTTCATCCCACATTTCTCGGGGGTCTCGGCTAATTCCTTCAATCGGGACGTCCCATTCCAAATTTAATGGGGTATTTAAACGGCGGCCAAGGAAAAGTTCTGAGGGGTGAAACCCGTTGATGAGTTAACGGCGGTGTTTAACGCTAATTGAAAGAAGGTGAGATTTTGTGACCATTTTGTTTGGTTATCTCCAAAATATGCTGACAAGGCGGGTTTCAAATTTCTCAAGCAGCGTTCCGCCTTGCTTGGATTCGGATAATATGGGATTTGAAAATCTTTTTTGACCCCATGGGTAAACAAAAATTCATGTAAGGACTTGGCCTTAAATATGGAGTGGTTATCCGTCATCACAGTTGACCAATATCCAAAGTAATTAAAAATTTTATCCCTAAGGCACGTAATTATGGTGGATGTATTGGCGTTCCGGATGGGAAATAGGAAGGTAAAACCTGTGAACGCGTCCGGAACGCCAAGGAAAACAAGTTCCGAGCAGAACTGGCCGCGATCTCTAAACTGGAGACCGATTGAATTAAGGTTCGCAGCTCTTCGATTGTCGTCGGCCGTGTTCCGAACTGAAAACGGGAGCTCGTCATGAAGTTAACGTTACATAAAATCGCGTCGATCGTTTCCGGATCATTAAGTGAGGTGAGGAGAGAGGCGTTTTTAATGATGTCCTCGCAAAAGTCTCCGAACGGTTCGAACTGTCGTTGCGGGCGGTAGACCTTTTTCGAGATAAGAAAAGCTCGGGTGGAAGGGGTCGTCAGATTTTCGAGGACCAGTTTCGACATGTTGGGAAAGGACAAATCCCGGGCTTCGGAGGAGATGCGTTTTAAAATTAAGTTATTCTGGTTCGCCGTTATTCGTTTTACACATGAAGGGAAAAGGGTGGAATCTAATTCATCTAGTTTTCGTAGTTCATCTATAAAATTTAAAATGGTCCAAACGTTATCAGTTTTTATGATGGGTACTTTAGCGATCTGATCTTCAAGATAACGTGGTAATTTATGGGTTATCGATGGGGTGGGGTTGAGGCTCACAAGCGACGAGTTCTGGGAATGTTCAGGGGGATTTTTTGGTGGGACCTTTCCTGCCTCCTTGAACTGCGATAAAAGTAGGTCAATTTTGGAGTTAATGTTTCCTATTTCGCTATGCAAAGAGGTGACCGTTGAATTGGTATTTTCGGAAAGGGTCTCGACTGATTTGGATAATTTCGATACTTCCTTTTCCAGAGCCCGGATTTTATAACAACCATCGCAAAGCCATTTTTCCCTTGCCTCGATGGCCATTTTTGTATAAACTGCCTTCTCTTTCAATCGGGAGCAATGAAAATGGAACAATCTTACGCACGAGGCGCATTTGGAGTATTCGGTGTTAACCGCTTTAAAACAAAAACTGCAGACTGCAGACTGCAAATTGCCAGTTGACTCCATTGCGATTATCAAAAATTAAAAATTTATCTTATAAATAAAAATTTATTTTATCAAAATTTAGATGAAAAGAAATTTAGATTTAAATAATTTTCGGAAGGAAAAAAAAAAATAATCCGGACGAAGAAAAGACGAGAAAGGAATTAGTGCGTGGAGATAACGCTCCGAACTCACGGACTAGATAAAACTGGAAAAAACGAAAAAAAAATCACACATAACCAGAAGTTAACAAAATTAAAAACACAAATTTTATCTACAATTATTCACATTCAAATTATCTTAAAAGACGTGGAAAACATAAAATAGCTCTGCTACCACCTGGCACAGCTCCTTGCGTGCTAGGGCCCAAAAGGCAAAAATAAAAATTATTTCTGGGAAAATAAAAGAATGAAATAATAAAAATATTATAATGGATAAAATAAAAGTACACTTGTCCCTCAACACCTCTTTACAGAAAAACCAAAAACCTTTTCCTTGGCAAACCTTGAAAAAATATTACGTCTGTCTTCTTTGCTCTCTCTCTGTCACCTGAGGGCTATCTCGCCTCCCCACTCTTAAACCGGTGGAGGGGCCCCGGGCTCCTCACCGCTCCTCGTCTCCCCTGCATCGGGGAAGACGAGTGTCGCGGGTCCGTGACATCTTTGTTTTTCTTTTTTTTTTTTTTTTTGTTTGAAAAATTTTAAGTTCTTTTTTCGAAAAATTTTCTAAGTGTCGAGGTAGAAATAATGGGCTCTTTGGCCTAGGGATGTGCCTCTCGTAAAGAGTAGAAGTACGAAATTTCTCGGTACTAAAAAAAAATTTTTTTAACTTTTTTTTTTCGAAAAATTTTCTAAGTTTTTTTTTTTCAAAAAATTTTCGAAGTTTTTTTTTTGAAAAATTTTCCGGGTTTTCCTTTTTTTTTTTTTTTTTCTTCGAAAAATTTTCTAAGTTCTTTTTTTCGAAAAATTTTTTAAGTTTTTTTGTAAAAAAATTTTTTTTTGTTTCGAAAAATTTTCTGGGTTTTTCTTTCTTTTTCTTTTCTTTTTTCTTTTTTTTTTGAAAAATTTTTTAAGTGTCAAGGTAGAAATAATGGGCTCTTTGGCCTAGGGATGTGCCTCTCGTAAAGGGTAGAAGTACGAAATTTCTCCCTACTAATAAAAATAGTAATTAAAAAGTGGCAATTTTTTTGCACCAAAAATTCTTAAAAAATATAAGGAGTAATTGGTGAAAATTTGGTGAAAATCGGATTAACGGTTCGGCCGCAGCGAATTTTTTAAAATTTCAAACAGACATATCTCCGCCATTTTTTCGAAATTCAAAAATCCCCCTCGTTACATTCTTCTTCACCGGCTAAAGAAATTTGTGTGAAAATTTGGTGAAAATCGGATGAAAACTGTGGCCGTAAAGTGTTCCGGAAAAAAATGCTACGGAGTGCCGGACGGCGTGCCGGCCGGCCGGAACCACAGACAAAGTTGAGATCGGTAAAGATCAATATTCGATTTGACCCTCCAGGGTCTGGAAGACCCTTCCCCAAAAACCCGACGTCGAGGGTATCGCAATAACTTCTTTAAGGAAGTTAATATCGCCCAGAAGTGTCAGAAAGGACAAGAAACGGCGGAAACTTATCGGGGAATTAAGAACAGAAAGGCAAACAGAAGAAAGCGACCGAAGAGAGAAGTGTGAGGACGAACTGGAAGATAAAGAATAGGAAAAGACTTTGAAACTTCCCGCCCCAAGAACGAAATCCTTGTCAGTATATAAGCGACTCCAACGAAGAAAGAAGCCAGAGAAGAGACTAACTACACCTGGTTTTAGGTGTCGGAGAGTTGGATCTTCTCAATAAACTTATAGTGATAAAGAGCGGCCTCCTGATTGCCATACTACTCTTTTATAGCGTGTTAAACTAAGTACCATCACTCTTGTTAAGGGATAATATCGCTGTACCATAGCCTGTAAGGGCTGTTGTTAACTGACAAGGATTTCGTTCTTGGGGCGGGAAGTTTCAAAATCTTTTCCCTATTCTTTATCTTCCAGTTCGTCCTCACACTTCTCTCTTCGGTCGCTTTCCTCTGTTGCCTTTCTGTTCTTAATTCCCCGATAAGTTTCCGCCGTTTCTTGTCCTTCCTGACACTTCTGGGCGATATTTCTTTTCCGATAAAACTTCTGTCGCTTTCCGCTAGATGTCAGGATTGAAGTTCGCCAAATTTCGAATTTCTGCTAGACGGCATCGTTCTAGCTAGAGAGGGGATGCGTCATGCAACCATCATGCAACCATTACAATACCCCCTTCTTTCCAGACCGTCGCCCCCTACGGTTAAATTAAAACTTGTGTTTGATAATTTAATCATAGATATTTAAACATTAAACATTCGCTTCTTGTGATTCGCAGAACTCGTGTAGATCATCGTTATTTGAATACTTATCTCTAAAAGAGTCTGAGAATTCACTCAAGCCTTCTTCTTTACTTTTCGTTTTTCCGATCTTGGGTCCATGGTACAGCTCTACATCGGTTCTTCTTCCCTCTATGCTTGGTTGTTGGCGTTTTCTGATTCGTTAACATCTCCAATACTCGAAATTGTGTCTCGGTCCTGAATATACAGAGTTCGTGGCTGAACATGAAAAGGATGCGGATAACACTCCTTTAACTTCTGTTATCCACGAGATCGAACCAGGAGTCTTTATTAACTCCTTCACCTCGCCGTCGACCCCGAGACAAAACACGGGTTCGCCCACGCGTCCGATTTCGCCTCACCGTTGGGGCGTCTACTGACTATTCTAAAAAAGTCAGACGGTTTGGGAAGAACTCCCAAGTCCATCGCCCAGTTGATCTGGGAGTAGACAGCCTTTACGGCGTCGCACCGGGCACGAAAAGCATCGGCGGGGAGAGCGATCAGCTTCTTTAAAGCAGAATCACCAACACTAAGTAAAACTTGTGTGGTGTAATGCATGGCTGCATCTTTAAGAGTCTCTTTAATGCTGCGTAAGATTCTCTTCTTATACGCTTCATTTCGGGCGGGGCCCTTTTCCCTTGCTTCCACGCCGTGTCTTCTGCGAAGAACGCAGTACCTCGTCGGGAATCTGGAGGGAGATTCGGCTCTTTTTGAATGAGCCGGAGTCTTTTTTCCCTTCTTTTCTCGGCGGGGTTGGCGGGAGGCTTCTTCCTGGGGTTCGGGACATTGTCGCGGCCTTTGGACTTAGCCTCTTTCGCTTGAGTCCCCGAGGGGACTACTGCTTTCTCCCTTTTCTTCTTTAAAGACTGGGTCTTTGAAGAAGAGGCGGTTTCGACTGTCGGTTGAACAACGACAGTTCTGTTCGATCCGCCGGTTAAGGAATTATGTAATTCCCTCTGCATATTAGTGAGCTGATGTTGGATAAGGTACCGAAAAAGGAAATGGCAAAGAACCAATCAAGAGCCTCATCTTCGCGTGCATCTCGGCCGTCATCTTCGCGTGCGTCTCGGCCGTCATCTGGCGTTTCGCGTCTTTCCGGCTCACGTACCCAATGATAGCTGCTGAGGTGTCACCGAAGAAGCCTCTTCTCCTTTTTCAGTCACTGCAATAGCTTCAAAATCAACGACGGTAATCACCGGGATAAAACTGGCAAACTTTGATTTTAGAACCCTTATTCTGTTCTCCGCTACAATGGAGGGCGGTGGTAGGCCTGTTTTGGTCAAGAGCGTTGCTCGTTTTCGGTCTTGAAGAGGGCGACTTTTCATCAGGTTTGATTGCCCCGGCTGCTTTAGGACGTCGTGTCCTCTTCTTCATCGTTTTATCAAACCTCTGAAGATATTCTTGCGTAACGCTGAAAAAATCATGGGAAAGTCCAGCGTTCCATAGTGGCCTTTTGCTCTGCTTTTTATACATAAATTAAAAATCCATACTTATGTTTGTTTGTTGGTATGTAGCAGATTTTTAGCAACTGGAGACTCATTAAAAACTATATCATACAGTTTCCGGATGGGTCATTTCGAATATTATCTTGCAGTGGTGCTTGATTTTGACTACTTTCGTGCGTGGTCTACGACATTCTTTACTACTTCAAACCTCCAACCTTGGATTCTTCCTTCAGTGAAACCATGTCATATTCGAACTGATGTCATATTCGAGTTCCCAGAACCGAATACGGTCTCTTAGCTGGTTTGATTATTTGGCATATTTTAGTTCCTGTAAATGTTGGTTTCGATTCTATTTGACGCTTCTCGGTCAAGACCAAGGTCTTTCTTCGTGTCTGGGTCTTTTTTTAGCCTTGTGCTGAGTCTTTGTCTTGATGTGTTCGTGGTCCTCTTCATGTTTTCTTTTGGTCTTGAGGTGTTATTGGTCTTCTTCATTCTTCTTCAGCTGGTTCATTGTCTTGTTGTGTTCGTGGCTTCTTGTTTTCTTTTTGGTCTTCTTGATTTGTTCTTGGCGGTATTGGGTTCTTCTTTGTTGTCTTGAAGTGTTTCTTCAGGAGATTCTTCTGAATCACATTATCTTCTTGCAGTGGTTTCTGGGGAGCGAAATGTCTGTTAGGACAACGTCTATGTTTCGACATTACACTTATGTTAACAATTTTACCGTTGTCCATACTGTCATGAGTTACTACGCCATTGAGGCTGTCGTCGGCTTTTGCCAGGAACCAAAGTACATGGGACTGACTATACGTTGAGACCATCATTGTATCACCCAACGGCATTGAACGTTTTTTTATAGTCTCCCCAGCAAATGCCGATTTTCTTCGGATTTCCACGGGAAGATACTACGTGATAAAATTACGTATTTCTCTAGTTTTCTTAGCATCTCCTGTCTTTGTCGAATTTTTAAATTTTTTTTTGTGAGAGGCCAGACGGTCATCTAATACCTCCAGCGTGGGCGCTCGGAGATATCCTTTGTCGATCCTTCCTCCAAAGAAACGCCTGGAGATGAAGGTCGAGAGGTACGTGAGCCGGAAAGACGCGAAACGCCAGATGACGGCCGAGACGCACGCGAAGATGACGGCCGAGATGCACGCGAAGATGAGGCTCCTGATTGGTTCTTTGCCATTTCCTTTTTCGGTACCTAATCCAATGATAGCTGCTGAGGTGTCACCGAAGAAGCCTCTTCTCCTTTTTCAGTCACTGCAATAGCTTCAAAATCAACGACGGTAATCACCGGGATAAACTGGCAAACTTCGATTTTAGAACCCTTATCCTGTTCTCCGCTACAATGGAGGGCGGTGGTAGGCCTGTTTTGGTCAAGAGCGTTGCTCGTTTTCGGTCTTGAAGAGGGCGACTTTTCATCAGGTTTGATTGCCAAAGCTGCTTTAGGACGTCGTGTCCTCTTCTTCATCGTTTTATCAAACCTCTGAAGATATTCTTGCGTAACGCTGAAAAAATGGGAAAGTCCAGCGTTCCATAGTGGCCTTTTGCTCTGCTTTTTATACATAAATTAAAAATCCATACTTATGTTTGTTTGTTGGTATGTAGCAGATTTTTAGCAACTGGAGACTCATTTAAAACTATGTCATACAGTTTCCGGATGGGTCATTTCGAATATTATCTTGCAGTGGTGCTTGATTTTGACTACTTTCGTGCGTGGTCTACGACATTCTTTACTACTTCAAACCTCCAACCTTGGATTCTTCCTTCAGTGAAACCATGTCATATTCGAACTGATGTCATATTCGAGTTCCCAGAACCGAATACGGTCTCTTAGCTGGTTTGATTATTTGGCATATTTTAGTTCCTGTAAATGTTGGTTTCGATTCTATTTGACGCTTCTCGGTCAAGACCAAGGTCTTTCTTCGTGTCTGGGTCTTTTTTAGCCTTGTGCTGAGTCTTTGTCTTGATGTGTTCGTGGTCCTCTTCATGTTTTCTTTTGGTCTTGAGGTGTTATTGGTCTTCTTCATTCTTCTTCAGCTGGTTCATTGTCTTGTTGTGTTCGTGGCTTCTTGTTTTCTTTTGGTCTTCTTGATTTGTTCTTGGCGGTATTGGGTTCTTCTTTGTTGTCTTGAAGTGTTTCTTCAGGAGATTCTTCTGAATCACATTATCTTCTTGCAGTGGTTTCTGGGGAGCGAAATGTCTGTTAGGACAACGTCTATGTTCGACATTACACTTATGTTAACAATTTTACCGTTGTCCATACTGTCATGAGTTACTACGCCATTGAGGCTGTCGTCGGCTTTTGCCAGGAACCAAAGTACATGGGACTGACTATACGTTGAGACCATCATTGTATCACCCAACGGCATTGAACGTTTTTTTATAGTCTCCCCAGCAAATGCCGATTTTCTTCGGATTTCCACGGGAAGATACTACGTGATAAAATTACGTATTTCTCTAGTTTTCTTAGCATCTCCTGTCTTTGTCGAATTTTTAAATTTTTTTTTGTGAGAGGCCAGACGGTCATCTAATACCTCCAGCGTGGGCGCTCGGAGATATCCTTTGTCGATCCTTCCTCCAAAGAAACGCCTGGAGATGAAGGTCGAGAGGTACGTGAGCCGGAAAGACGCGAAACGCCAGATGACGGCCGAGACGCACGCGAAGATGACGGCCGAGATGCACGCGAAGATGAGTCTCCTGATTGGTTCTTTGCCATTTCCTTTTTCGGTACCTAATCCAATGATAGCTTGTCACCCCCGGTGACAACCCAGGCCAGGTAGTGGGGGGCCTCAGCAGAGTCCCGGGGACTCACGGCCCCCCACCAAGACAGGAAGAGACGAACCGCCGCCACGTCTACACCTCAAGATAATTTAAAGCACAATCAAACAGGTAGACCTAAGACTTTCTGAAGTGTATCAATGAATGAATCATTATTAAATATTTATTGTCCCGATATACGTATAAATCTTTAAATTAACCTACCCTTCCCTTCACCTAACAAAAAAGCTCCTTTCCTTCCCCATTCCCCTCGTCCGGATCATCCCTTTCACCCCCGATCCGTGACAAATTGGTAGCAGAGCATGGTTTTTATTCTCAGTGGGTGTGGTAAAGGAAATTTTTTATTTTAATTTTTTATTTTATGTAATATATTTGTAAATAATTTTGTAAGTGATTTATAAGGTGAAGAAGGGTTGAATTAAACGGTGTTTTATTTTTGTTTTATGTTTTTGTATTCTACCATTACAGCAGAAAAGAGTTTTTTTGTTTTAAAAAAGAAAAATTTTTTGAGTTTTATTCTATAAAACTGGTCAAGGTCGAGTCCGCTTCAGTGATTGTCCTAATTTAATAATCCCTCATTTCGGATTATCGCCTTATCTTTGTCTTTCGGACATCAGATCTTTATTTCGTTTACTTTTAAAATTTTTTTTCCATTTTCGACAATTTTTTTTCTCTCCATTTTCGACATTCTGGTTCGACAGTAGTCGTTAGATTTCAAGTTTCTACGTATTTCAAATGGAAAGTGTATGCCAGGTCTGTAAAAAGGGAGCGACGCTAGATTTAGACGCGTGTAAATGTGCTCAGTGTGAGCAAGTTTTCCATTTTCCATGCGATAATCTAGGCAGTCGTGAGGTGTACATTAAGAAAATAAAGCCGATAGGGCGTCCTGGAGGTGTGGAGCATGTAATTGTCCCCACAATATTTGCAGGCGCAAATTAATTCGATTTCGACTCGACTAGAAGCGATTAAAGTAGAAATGCGGAGTTAGAGAAGGAAAACAAGGATTTGGCGCAGCAATTACTAGGCGTAAGGACGCTAGCTCAACAGCAGGCCGAGTTGTCAGAAGCTCTGGCTCGTAATGCCGAACTTCAAAAGGATAAATTGAAATCCGTAGAGCAACTGGTCAAGCTAGGACTTGCGTCGAGAGTTCATGGTAGAGACAGAAGGAGGAGGCGCGACTTCAGAAGGCGCAAAATTCGAAGCTTTCCCTGTACCACCGCACAAATTTCCTCGGCATCTGGAAGAGGTGGTGAAGTCTTTACCTATCCTTCAAACGGATGACCCATGGAAAATGGTAGAGTTTGTAGGAAAGTTGCACGACGTCAATGCGACATGCAAAGATTTTTTTGGTGAAATTTTTGTTCGTTTAGCGGTTTCACAACCGAATGACTTTTTGCGTCAACTAGTCTCTGAAAGCGGTAGCGAAATAGATTTTCAAACGGTCAAAGAAAAATTAATAGGTCAATTCATTGACGAACGAACTAGGACATTTTTGCTGTCGAAAAAGGTTTTGAGAAATCAGAGGTTCGAGGAGCCATTTAGATCGTTTGCACGGGACGTCATCAAATTCGCCGAGATTTTGGGATCTTATTCAGCGGAGAATCTGATAGGTATCGTCTTGTCGGGGGTCAATTTGGCCACCAGGGCTCGATTTCAATTCCTACAGAAGCCAACGTCGTTAGTTGACCTTGATAAATTAATCTTGGAGGTTGAGAGGCTGGAAGTTGCATCTAAGATGCACGGAAAGAAGCCCCCTCAATCCTCATTTAATCGGAGAGCAAGTGGGATAAAACACCTACCCCAAAATCGGCACCCTCCGAGACAGAGTCGATCAGGGGACCGATAGGAAGGGGGGTTTTTATAAAAAATCCTTTTACAGCTCGAGTAAAAACTCGAATTCACAAAAAGGGATCAAAAAAGAGTTCAGCAAGTGTCACAACTACGGCGACGGAGTCCCCCACTCCGAGCCAACAGGAGAAACCGTCGCCACCATCAGGGGGCAAGACCGAGGTGGCGGGTAAAAAAAAAGTGACAAAAAAAACAACCAAAAAAACTAAACCACAGGGTCTGTGGACTCGCCGGGAGGGGTGGACCGATTTTTAAGAATATTACTCAAGACATTAAAAACGGAAGCTTTGGTGGATACGGGGGCCACAGTCTCCTGTATAAGGGGTAACCTAGTGGGACCTTTATTAAAATTACCCGGAAAATGCAAAATTACTGGTTGTGTCGAAAAAATAATTGTCGGCAACTCGCAATCGGTGGAAATTCGGGAGAAGGCTCTACTTGGGTTGAAAATTGATAAATTTTCCTGGTTTCATGAATTTTGGGTGGTCCCCCAGCTTCCCGTTCAAGTTATACTCGGTCTTGATTTCATCACTTCTTCCGGCATGTCGATAGACCCGGCAAAAAAAATAATTAAATTTAATTTCCAAAAAAATCATGTCATAAATCTATTCTCAGAAGCCGATTTAGCGGCGTTAAATTTCTCGTTATTCCAAAACCCTAATTCGTTGCTAAATACCCTCACAGATCTCTTCCCAGATGTTTTGACTCGCCAATTGGGGTGTACGAACGTTCTTTCATACAATATAACTCTACAAAAAGATGCTGTGTTAGATTCCCGAGGATCAAGAATCGCATACCGCTCAGGGCCCGAGAGGCACGCGATTTTGAGGTCCAAAATAGACGGCTTGCTGTCAGAGGGAGTCATAGAAGAGGTCACGTCGCATTTTACATCACCATGCTTTTTAGTCCCTAAAAAGACGCCAGAAGGAGAGTCGCGCGATTTCCGGCTGGTAGTCGACTATAGGGCGCTGAATAGCAAGATACGATACATTGCGCAGCAAACGCCCACTATAGATGAGGCTTTCATTCATCTCCGGGAGGGGAAAGTGTTTACTTTGTTCGATTTAAATAGCGCTTACAATCAGATCCCTTTGACTGAGGAGTCAAAGAAGCTGACGGCGTTCCAAGTTCCTTGGGGGACATATGCTTATCGTCGAGTGCCGTTTGGCCTGGCGACAGGAGGGCAAATTTTGCAGATATTAATGGAGAAGGTCTTCGGAGATCTAGTTTACAAATTCGTGTTTTTTTATTTTGATGATCTCGTGGTTTATTCGGCAAATTTGATGAATCACATCGGACACTTAAAGGTAGTTTTCGGCAGGCTACGAGACGCAGGTCTAACAGTCAATCCTGGGAAGCTGCAGCTAGCCCGGGAAAGGATCGGATTCTTGGGTCACGTGATTCAGCACGGACAAGTATCTATCGATCCCTCTCGAACGGAGGCGCTGCTGAAAATACCTCGACCAGTGTCGCTGTATGATTTAGACGCTTTTTTGGGCGCAATTAATTTTTTCTCGCGGTTTATTCCCGATTATGGGAAAATCGCCGCTCCACTCAATGACCTTCGGAAGGGAGGTCGACAGAAGGGCAAATCCAAAAAATCCAGTAAGCCTTTGGCGTGGAATGATCAGGCGCAGGCCGCTTGGGAAAGGCTGCGTGAAGCAATTACGAAACCTCCTATTTTAAAAACCCCAGATTTTTCAAAACGTTTTGCAGTCTTTACGGACGGTTCCAGTATGGGGGTCTCAGCGTGCCTCGCGCAGGAGAGCGGAGGGGCCTTTGGGCCAGTAGCATTCGCCTCCCGCAAGCTTAAGGGGCCCGAGACTCGATACTCGGCTTTCGACCTTGAAGCTCTGGCAATAAGTTTTGCTCTAAAAAAATTCCACATTTATTTAGAAGGTGGAGAATTTGATCTCTTCACTGATCACAGCGCGCTAACCAGCATGATAAATATGCAGCGGAACAATGGGAGACAGGCCCGCTTCGCGGTGCAGCTCATGTCGTACCGGTTCAAAGCGCATCATGTTAGCGGCAAGAAGAACACCATCGCCGATTACCTCTCACGGTACCCCGAGGAGGCGGTTGTTGAGCAGGAAAAAGTCGAAACGATGGCGATTTTGAAGACGATCCCTGAGCTTTTCTCGAACCTTGCGGTTAAACAAGGGGAGGATCAAGAATTAAAAGTTTTGATCGAGAAAATAAAATCTGGCGAACAAGTGCCAAATTACTCCTTAAAGAAGTCGATTTTATATTTTCAAATTAGAAAAAACACATTTAGAGCGGTAGTTCCAGAGTCATTGAAACCCTTGGTGTTTAAATATTTTCATGAGTCCTTAATAGGGTCTCATCTAGGTGTTTCAAGGACTATAAATAAGATTAGGGATATTTTATATTTCAAAAATCTAAAAGATTTTGTGGCACGAAATGTAGCAGCGTGCGAGATTTGCGCGAGGACAAAAGTCCAACAGAAGGCTCCACATGGTAATATGTCCAGCTACGTGTCATCACGTCCAGGAGAAAGACTTTTTGTGGATTTAGCGGGACCCTTACCATCTAGTAGTGGGTACAAGCATATTTTGGTAGCAATTGACGATTTTTCGAGATTCTGTTTCCTAATTCCATTGAGGAGGCCAACTGCGGAGGTGATTGTCAGCAAGCTGCAAGAGAGGATTTTCAGCAGCTTTGGCTATTGGGGAGTTGTAGTCTCAGACAATGGGTCAGTTTTCAGGTCTAATAAGTACAAAGATTTTTTAATGGGTCATGGAATGAAACCTCAGTATCTCGTCCGTTTTTACCCTAATCCCAGCAAAGCCGAAAGGGTGCTCCGGGATGTAAAGACGGCACTGATGGCCTTTTATGGAGAGAACCAGTCGAAATGGTCGCAGGGACTGGGATTCATTCAGATAGGGTTGAATGCAGCCAAGAACGAATCCACCAAGTTTACAGCCGCCCAGCTGTTTCTTGGTCGTCACTTGAACACCCCAATTAATTTAAATTGGGATATAGACTACGATAAGGGAGATACCCCGATAAAAATGTACGAGATAGCCTTTCAGAATATGCAAAAGGCTCTAAAAGTTTCGAAAAAGTTTTACGACCGGAAACATACGCCAGTCGAGTTCCAGGTCGGAGATATAGTCTACTTAAAAGCATACAATCTTTCCAATGCAAGCATGAATTTCCAAGGCAAACTGGCGTACCGATTTGATGGACCTTATCAAATAGCCCAGAAGCTATCGGACGTCACATACAAGGTCGAGAGGGTCGACGACCCTAGCGACTGCAAAAAAGCCCACGTTTCCCAGCTCAAACCAGGGACAAAAACAGCAGGAAACGTTTAAGTCTTTAATAGTCGGTACCCCCCTCACGCATAGGGATGCGATATGACGGCGGATGATTGGTGCCGCTATTAAATATTTGTTATAACTTATAAATGTAATGCTATTAACTAATTGTTCTCTTCCCGAATCCATATATGTACTCACAAATGTTGTTTTCCTTATACAAAAAAAAAGAAAAAAAAAAAAAAAAAAAAAAAAAAAAAAAAAAAAAAAAAAAAACATGAAAGTCTTTTGGTTTAAACTGGTATGATTATTTTTATTTGTTTGATAGAAACGTTTATGAAAGCGTTTATAAAATAATCCTTATTTTGATAACGAATGGTCAGCGGCGGTGACTCTCGTCTATTTTTCTTTCGAAGGTACAGTTCGTAAAGCTATTTTTTCAAATTTTAAATACCTAAAAACGAAATTATAAATTTGAATTCCTTTAAATCCTTTAAAAAAAATTAAATAACATAAATTGTTCACGACAATTGTTTATATTATCGCTTCCAATTATTTATAGAACTTTTGTAAACAAATCGTAAAAGTTAATCCGCTTAAAGATAGCATTTATATTAACTTTTCGTCAATTTAAACGTTAAACGTTCTCTATTCTTCATTAATCATCATTTTATTTCGCATACTTTTCTGTACCATTTGAGAAATTGTTTAAAATCGAAGTTTTTCAAGATTTTTCTTTTATATAGTAAAACCAACTCTTTAAATTCTTCTACATGATTAATAAGTTTTTGTAGTTTTTTTTTCAATTTTTATAAACTTCATAAGGGACACCACTTTGCAAATTTCTAGATGCAGTAAATGTTACAATTATTGCTATGTATTAATTTTCATTGTATCGAGGCAATTAAGGGTCTACCTGTGAAGTTCCTTACTTTACAACCGTATCGTACCTACTTGGGACGCTTGTTGATGGATACGGACGATACTCTTTGGCGGCTACCGACTTTCTTTCCGACGCTCGATGGATATACTGGCTCAAGGACCTTTTTGCTTCTGGCTGGCCATCACTTTGGGGCCATCTACGGAGACCCGGGAACATCGGTTAGTCCTTTTTCAGTCACTGCAATAGCTTCAAAATCAACGACGGTAATCACCGGGATTAACTGGCAAACTTCGATTTTAGAACCCTTATCCTGTTCTCCGCTACAATGGAGGGCGGTGGTAGGCCTGTTTTGGTCAAGAGCGTTGCTCGTTTTCGGTCTTGAAGAGGGCGACTTTTCATCAGGTTTGATTGCCCCGGCTGTTTAGGACGTCGTGTCCTCTTCTTCATCGTTTTATCAAACCTCTGAAGATATTCTTGCGTAACGCTGAAAAAATCATGGGAAAGTCCAGCGTTCCATAGTGGCCTTTTGCTCTGCTTTTTATACATAAATTAAAAATCCATACTTATGTTTGTTTGTTGGTATGTAGCAGATTTTTAGCAACTGGAGACTCATTTAAAACTATGTCATACAGTTTCCGGATGGGTCATTTCGAATATTATCTTGCAGTGGTGCTTGATTTTGACTACTTTCGTGCGTGGTCTACGACATTCTTTACTACTTCAAACCTCCAACCTTGGATTCTTCCTTCAGTGAAACCATGTCATATTCGAACTGATGTCATATTCGAGTTCCCAGAACCGAATACGGTCTCTTAGCTGGTTTGATTATTTGGCATATTTTAGTTCCTGTAAATGTTGGTTTCGATTCTATTTGACGCTTCTCGGTCAAGACCAAGGTCTTTCTTCGTGTCTGGGTCTTTTTTTAGCCTTGTGCTGAGTCTTTGTCTTGATGTGTTCGTGGTCCTCTTCATGTTTTCTTTTGGTCTTGAGGTGTTATTGGTCTTCTTCATTCTTCTTCAGCTGGTTCATTGTCTTGTTGTGTTCGTGGCTTCTTGTTTTCTTTTTGGTCTTCTTGATTTGTTCTTGGCGGTATTGGGTTCTTCTTTGTTGTCTTGAAGTGTTTCTTCAGGAGATTCTTCTGAATCACATTATCTTCTTGCAGTGGTTTCTGGGGAGCGAAATGTCTGTTAGGACAACGTCTATGTTTCGACATTACACTTATGTTAACAATTTTACCGTTGTCCATACTGTCATGAGTTACTACGCCATTGAGGCTGTCGTCGGCTTTTGCCAGGAACCAAAGTACATGGGACTGACTATACGTTGAGACCATCATTGTATCACCCAACGGCATTGAACGTTTTTTTATAGTCTCCCCAGCAAATGCCGATTTTCTTCGGATTTCCACGGGAAGATACTACGTGATAAAATTACGTATTTCTCTAGTTTTCTTAGCATCTCCTGTCTTTGTCGAATTTTTAAATTTTTTTTTGTGAGAGGCCAGACGGTCATCTAATACCTCCAGCGTGGGCGCTCGGAGATATCCTTTGTCGATCCTTCCTCCAAAGAAACGCCTGGAGATGAAGGTCGAGAGGTACGTGAGCCGGAAAGACGCGAAACGCCAGATGACGGCCGAGACGCACGCGAAGATGACGGCCGAGATGCACGCGAAGATGAGGCTCCTGATTGGTTCTTTGCCATTTCCTTTTTCGTACCTAATCCAATGATAGCTGCTGAGGTGTCACCGAAGAAGCCTCTTCTCCTTTTTCAGTCACTGCAATAGCTTCAAAATCAACGACGGTAATCACCGGGATAAACTGGCAAACTTTGATTTTAGAACCCTTATTCTGTTCTCCGCTACAATGGAGGGCGGTGGTAGGCCTGTTTTGGTCAAGAGCGTTGCTCGTTTTCGGTCTTGAAGAGGGCGACTTTTCATCAGGTTTGATTGCCCCGGCTGCTTTAGGACGTCGTGTCCTCTTCTTCATCGTTTTATCAAACCTCTGAAGATATTCTTGCGTAACGCTGAAAAAATCATGGGAAAGTCCAGCGTTCCATAGTGGCCTTTTGCTCTGCTTTTTATACATAAATTAAAAATCCATACTTATGTTTGTTTGTTGGTATGTAGCAGATTTTTAGCAACTGGAGACTCATTAAAACTATGTCATACAGTTTCCGGATGGGTCATTTCGAATATTATCTTGCAGTGGTGCTTGATTTTGACTACTTTCGTGCGTGGTCTACGACATTCTTTACTACTTCAAACCTCCAACCTTGGATTCTTCCTTCAGTGAAACCATGTCATATTCGAACTGATGTCATATTCGAGTTCCCAGAACCGAATACGGTCTCTTAGCTGGTTTGATTATTTGGCATATTTTAGTTCCTGTAAATGTTGGTTTCGATTCTATTTGACGCTTCTCGGTCAAGACCAAGGTCTTTCTTCGTGTCTGGGTCTTTTTTTAGCCTTGTGCTGAGTCTTTGTCTTGATGTGTTCGTGGTCCTCTTCATGTTTTCTTTTGGTCTTGAGGTGTTATTGGTCTTCTTCATTCTTCTTCAGCTGGTTCATTGTCTTGTTGTGTTCGTGGCTTCTTGTTTTCTTTTTGGTCTTCTTGATTTGTTCTTGGCGGTATTGGGTTCTTCTTTGTTGTCTTGAAGTGTTCTTCAGGAGATTCTTCTGAATCACATTATCTTCTTGCAGTGGTTTCTGGGGAGCGAAATGTCTGTTAGGACAACGTCTATGTTTCGACATTACACTTATGTTAACAATTTTACCGTTGTCCATACTGTCATGAGTTACTACGCCATTGAGGCTGTCGTCGGCTTTTGCCAGGAACCAAAGTACATGGGACTGACTATACGTTGAGACCATCATTGTATCACCCAACGGCATTGAACGTTTTTTTATAGTCTCCCCAGCAAATGCCGATTTTCTTCGGATTTCCACGGGAAGATACTACGTGATAAAATTACGTATTTCTCTAGTTTTCTTAGCATCTCCTGTCTTTGTCGAATTTTTAAATTTTTTTTTGTGAGAGGCCAGACGGTCATCTAATACCTCCAGCGTGGGCGCTCGGAGATATCCTTTGTCGATCCTTCCTCCAAAGAAACGCCTGGAGATGAAGGTCGAGAGGTACGTGAGCCGGAAAGACGCGAAACGCCAGATGACGGCCGAGACGCACGCGAAGATGACGGCCGAGATGCACGCGAAGATGAGGCTCTTGATTGGTTCTTTGCCATTTCCTCTTTCGGTCCTACCAATGATAGCTGCTGAGGTGTCACCGAAGAAGCCTCTTCTCCTTTTTCAGTCACTGCAATAGCTTCAAAATCAACGACGGTAATCACCGGGATAAACTGGCAAACTTTGATTTTAGAACCCTTATTCTGTTCTCCGCTACAATGGAGGGCGGTGGTAGGCCTGTTTTGGTCAAGAGCGTTGCTCGTTTTCGGTCTTGAAGAGGGCGACTTTTCATCAGGTTTGATTGCCCCGGCTGCTTTAGGACGTCGTGTCCTCTTCTTCATCGTTTTATCAAACCTCTGAAGATATTCTTGCGTAACGCTGAAAAAATCATGGGAAAATCCAGCGTTCCATAGTGGCCTTTTGCTCTGCTTTTTATACATAAATTAAAAATCCATACTTATGTTTGTTTGTTGGTATGTAGCAGATTTTTAGCAACTGGAGACTCATTTAAAACTATGTCATACAGTTTCCGGATGGGTCATTTCGAATATTATCTTGCAGTGGTGCTTGATTTTGACTACTTTCGTGCGTGGTCTACGACATTCTTTACTACTTCAAACCTCCAACCTTGGATTCTTCCTTCAGTGAAACCATGTCATATTCGAACTGATGTCATATTCGAGTTCCCAGAACCGAATACGGTCTCTTAGCTGGTTTGATTATTTGGCATATTTTAGTTCCTGTAAATGTTGGTTTCGATTCTATTTGACGCTTCTCGGTCAAGACCAAGGTCTTTCTTCGTGTCTGGGTCTTTTTTTAGCCTTGTGCTGAGTCTTTGTCTTGATGTGTTCGTGGTCCTCTTCATGTTTTCTTTTGGTCTTGAGGTGTTATTGGTCTTCTTCATTCTTCTTCAGCTGGTTCATTGTCTTGTTGTGTTCGTGGCTTCTTGTTTTCTTTTTGGTCTTCTTGATTTGTTCTTGGCGGTATTGGGTTCTTCTTTGTTGTCTTGAAGTGTTTCTTCAGGAGATTCTTCTGAATCACATTATCTTCTTGCAGTGGTTTCTGGGGAGCGAAATGTCTGTTAGGACAACGTCTATGTTTCGACATTACACTTATGTTAACAATTTTACCGTTGTCCATACTGTCATGAGTTACTACGCCATTGAGGCTGTCGTCGGCTTTTGCCAGGAACCAAAGTACATGGGACTGACTATACGTTGAGACCATCATTGTATCACCCAACGGCATTGAACGTTTTTTTATAGTCTCCCCAGCAAATGCCGATTTTCTTCGGATTTCCACGGGAAGATACTACGTGATAAAATTACGTATTTCTCTAGTTTTCTTAGCATCTCCTGTCTTTGTCGAATTTTTAAATTTTTTTTGTGAGAGGCCAGACGGTCATCTAATACCTCCAGCGTGGGCGCTCGGAGATATCCTTTGTCGATCCTTCCTCCAAAGAAACGCCTGGAGATGAAGGTCGAGAGGTACGTGAGCCGGAAAGACGCGAAACGCCAGATGACGGCCGAGACGCACGCGAAGATGACGGCCGAGATGCACGCGAAGATGAGGCTCTGATTGGTTCTTTGCCATTTCCTCTTTCGGTACCTAATCCAATGATAGCTGCTGAGGTGTCACCGAAGAAGCCTCTTCTCCTTTTTCAGTCACTGCAATAGCTTCAAAATCAACGACGGTAATCACCGGGATAACTGGCAAACTTGATTTTAGAACCCTTATTCTGTTCTCCGCTACAATGGAGGGCGGTGGTAGGCCTGTTTTGGTCAAGAGCGTTGCTCGTTTTCGGTCTTGAAGAGGGCGACTTTTCATCAGGTTTGATTGCCCCGGCTGCTTTAGGACGTCGTGTCCTCTTCTTCATCGTTTTATCAAACCTCTGAAGATATTCTTGCGTAACGCTGAAAAAATCATGGGAAAGTCCAGCGTTCCATAGTGGCCTTTTGCTCTGCTTTTTATACATAAATTAAAAATCCATACTTATGTTTGTTTGTTGGTATGTAGCAGATTTTTAGCAACTGGAGACTCATTTAAAACTATGTCATACAGTTTCCGGATGGGTCATTTCGAATATTATCTTGCAGTGGTGCTTGATTTTGACTACTTTCGTGCGTGGTCTACGACATTCTTTACTACTTCAAACCTCCAACCTTGGATTCTTCCTTCAGTGAAACCATGTCATATTCGAACTGATGTCATATTCGAGTTCCCAGAACCGAATACGGTCTCTTAGCTGGTTTGATTATTTGGCATATTTTAGTTCCTGTAAATGTTGGTTTCGATTCTATTTGACGCTTCTCGGTCAAGACCAAGGTCTTTCTTCGTGTCTGGGTCTTTTTTTAGCCTTGTGCTGAGTCTTTGTCTTGATGTGTTCGTGGTCCTCTTCATGTTTTCTTTTGGTCTTGAGGTGTTATTGGTCTTCTTCATTCTTCTTCAGCTGGTTCATTGTCTTGTTGTGTTCGTGGCTTCTTGTTTTCTTTTTGGTCTTCTTGATTTGTTCTTGGCGGTATTGGGTTCTTCTTTGTTGTCTTGAAGTGTTTCTTCAGGAGATTCTTCTGAATCACATTATCTTCTTGCAGTGGTTTCTGGGGAGCGAAATGTCTGTTAGGACAACGTCTATGTTTCGACATTACACTTATGTTAACAATTTTACCGTTGTCCATACTGTCATGAGTTACTACGCCATTGAGGCTGTCGTCGGCTTTTGCCAGGAACCAAAGTACATGGGACTGACTATACGTTGAGACCATCATTGTATCACCCAACGGCATTGAACGTTTTTTATAGTCTCCCCAGCAAATGCCGATTTTCTTCGGATTTCCACGGGAAGATACTACGTGATAAAATTACGTATTTCTCTAGTTTTCTTAGCATCTCCTGTCTTTGTCGAATTTTTAAATTTTTTTTGTGAGAGGCCAGACGTCATCTAATACCTCCAGCGTGGGCGCTCGGAGATATCCTTTGTCGATCCTTCCTCCAAAGAAACGCCTGGAGATGAAGGTCGAGAGGTACGTGAGCCGGAAAGACGCGAAACGCCAGATGACGGCCGAGACGCACGCGAAGATGACGGCCGAGATGCACGCGAAGATGAGGCTCTGATTGGTTCTTTGCCATTTCCTTTTTCGGTACCTAATCCAATGATAGCTGCTGAGGTGTCACCGAAGAAGCCTCTTCTCCTTTTTCAGTCACTGCAATAGCTTCAAAATCAACGACGGTAATCACCGGGATAAACTGGCAAACTTCGATTTTAGAACCCTTATCCTGTTCTCCGCTACAATGGAGGGCGGTGGTAGGCCTGTTTTGGTCAAGAGCGTTGCTCGTTTTCGGTCTTGAAGAGGGCGACTTTTCATCAGGTTTGATTGCCCCGGCTGCTTTAGGACGTCGTGTCCTCTTCTTCATCGTTTTATCAAACCTCTGAAGATATTCTTGCGTAACGCTGAAAAAATCATGGGAAAGTCCAGCGTTCCATAGTGGCCTTTTGCTCTGCTTTTTATACATAAATTAAAAATCCATACTTATGTTTGTTTGTTGGTATGTAGCAGATTTTTAGCAACTGGAGACTCATTTAAAACTATGTCATACAGTTTCCGGATGGGTCATTTCGAATATTATCTTGCAGTGGTGCTTGATTTTGACTACTTTCGTGCGTGGTCTACGACATTCTTTACTACTTCAAACCTCCAACCTTGGATTCTTCTTCAGTGAAACCATGTCATATTCGAACTGATGTCATATTCGAGTTCCCAGAACCGAATACGGTCTCTTAGCTGGTTTGATTATTTGGCATATTTTAGTTCCTGTAAATGTTGGTTTCGATTCTATTTGACGCTTCTCGGTCAAGACCAAGGTCTTTCTTCGTGTCTGGGTCTTTTTTTAGCCTTGTGCTGAGTCTTTGTCTTGATGTGTTCGTGGTCCTCTTCATGTTTTCTTTTGGTCTTGAGGTGTTATTGGTCTTCTTCATTCTTCTTCAGCTGGTTCATTGTCTTGTTGTGTTCGTGGCTTCTTGTTTTCTTTTGGTCTTCTTGATTTGTTCTTGGCGGTATTGGGTTCTTCTTTGTTGTCTTGAAGTGTTTCTTCAGGAGATTCTTCTGAATCACATTATCTTCTTGCAGTGGTTTCTGGGGAGCGAAATGTCTGTTAGGACAACGTCTATGTTTCGACATTACACTTATGTTAACAATTTTACCGTTGTCCATACTGTCATGAGTTACTACGCCATTGAGGCTGTCGTCGGCTTTTGCCAGGAACCAAAGTACATGGGACTGACTATACGTTGAGACCATCATTGTATCACCCAACGGCATTGAACGTTTTTTTATAGTCTCCCAGCAAATGCCGATTTTCTTCGGATTTCCACGGGAAGATACTACGTGATAAAATTACGTATTTCTCTAGTTTTCTTAGCATCTCCTGTCTTTGTCGAATTTTTAAATTTTTTTTTGTGAGAGGCCAGACGGTCATCTAATACCTCCAGCGTGGGCGCTCGGAGATATCCTTTGTCGATCCTTCCTCCAAAGAAACGCCTGGAGATGAAGGTCGAGAGGTACGTGAGCCGGAAAGACGCGAAACGCCAGATGACGGCCGAGACGCACGCGAAGATGACGGCCGAGATGCACGCGAAGATGAGGCTCTGATTGGTTCTTTGCCATTTCCTCTTTTCGGTACCTAATCCAATGATAGCTGCTGAGGTGTCACCGAAGAAGCCTCTTCTCCTTTTTCAGTCACTGCAATAGCTTCAAATCAACGACGGTAATCACCGGGATAAACTGGCAAACTTCGATTTTAGAACCCTTATCCTGTTCTCCGCTACAATGGAGGGCGGTGGTAGGCCTGTTTTGGTCAAGAGCGTTGCTCGTTTTCGGTCTTGAAGAGGGCGACTTTTCATCAGGTTTGATTGCCCCGGCTGCTTTAGGACGTCGTGTCCTCTTCTTCATCGTTTTATCAAACCTCTGAAGATATTCTTGCGTAACGCTGAAAAAATCATGGGAAAGTCCAGCGTTCCATAGTGGCCTTTTGCTTGCTTTTTATACATAAATTAAAAATCCATACTTATGTTTGTTTGTTGGTATGTAGCAGATTTTTAGCAACTGGAGACTCATTTAAAACTATGTCATACAGTTTCCGGATGGGTCATTTCGAATATTATCTTGCAGTGGTGCTTGATTTTGACTACTTTCGTGCGTGGTCTACGACATTCTTTACTACTTCAAACCTCCAACCTTGGATTCTTCCTTCAGTGAAACCATGTCATATTCGAACTGATGTCATATTCGAGTTCCCAGAACCGAATACGGTCTCTTAGCTGGTTTGATTATTTGGCATATTTTAGTTCCTGTAAATGTTGGTTTCGATTCTATTTGACGCTTCTCGGTCAAGACCAAGGTCTTTCTTCGTGTCTGGGTCTTTTTTTAGCCTTGTGCTGAGTCTTTGTCTTGATGTGTTCGTGGTCCTCTTCATGTTTTCTTTTGGTCTTGAGGTGTTATTGGTCTTCTTCATTCTTCTTCAGCTGGTTCATTGTCTTGTTGTGTTCGTGGCTTCTTGTTTTCTTTTTGGTCTTCTTGATTTGTTCTTGGCGGTATTGGGTTCTTCTTTGTTGTCTTGAAGTGTTTCTTCAGGAGATTCTTCTGAACATTATCTTCTTGCAGTGGTTTCTGGGGAGCGAAATGTCTGTTAGGACAACGTCTATGTTTCGACATTACACTTATGTTAACAATTTTACCGTTGTCCATACTGTCATGAGTTTACTACGCCATTGAGGCTGTCGTCGGCTTTTGCCAGGAACCAAAGTACATGGGACTGACTATACGTTGAGACCATCATTGTATCACCCAACGGCATTGAACGTTTTTTTATAGTCTCCCCAGCAAATGCCGATTTTCTTCGGATTTCCACGGGAAGATACTACGTGATAAAATTACGTATTTCTCTAGTTTTCTTAGCATCTCCTGTCTTTGTCGAATTTTTAAATTTTTTTTTGTGAGAGGCCAGACGGTCATCTAATACCTCCAGCGTGGGCGCTCGGAGATATCCTTTGTCGATCCTTCCTCCAAAGAAACGCCTGGAGATGAAGGTCGAGAGGTACGTGAGCCGGAAAGACGCGAAACGCCAGATGACGGCCGAGACGCACGCGAAGATGACGGCCGAGATGCACGCGAAGATGAGGCTCTGATTGGTTCTTTGCCATTTCCTTTTTCGGTACCTAATCCAATGATAGCTGCTGAGGTGTCACCGAAGAAGCCTCTTCTCCTTTTTCAGTCACTGCAATAGCTTCAAAATCAACGACGGTAATCACCGGGATAAACTGGCAAACTTCGATTTTAGAACCCTTATTCTGTTCTCCGCTACAATGGAGGGCGGTGGTAGGCCTGTTTTGGTCAAGAGCGTTGCTCGTTTTCGGTCTTGAAGAGGGCGACTTTTCATCAGGTTTGATTGCCCCGGCTGCTTTTAGGACGTCGTGTCCTCTTCTTCATCGTTTTATCAAACCTCTGAAGATATTCTTGCGTAACGCTGAAAAAATCATGGGAAAGTCCAGCGTTCCATAGTGGCCTTTTGCTCTGCTTTTTATACATAAATTAAAAATCCATACTTATGTTTGTTTGTTGGTATGTAGCAGATTTTTAGCAACTGGAGACTCATTTAAAACTATGTCATACAGTTTCCGGATGGGTCATTTCGAATATTATCTTGCAGTGGTGCTTGATTTTGACTACTTTCGTGCGTGGTCTACGACATTCTTTACTACTTCAAACCTCCAACCTTGGATTCTTCCTTCAGTGAAACCATGTCATATTCGAACTGATGTCATATTCGAGTTCCCAGAACCGAATACGGTCTCTTAGCTGGTTTGATTATTTGGCATATTTTAGTTCCTGTAAATGTTGGTTTCGATTCTATTTGACGCTTCTCGGTCAAGACCAAGGTCTTTCTTCGGTCTGGGTCTTTTTTAGCCTTGTGCTGAGTCTTTGTCTTGATGTGTTCGTGTTCGTTTTCTTTTCTTTGTTT
>JACGAQ010001033.1:0-75124 GCA_014119065.1 Orius insidiosus
CGCTCGTCCCATTCCTTCAATTATCAAGAGGTCTACATCTTTAAGCGCTTCTGCCAATTCACTTCCAACCAATCTAAAATATTTTTTTAAAAAAAAAATTAAATATTTTGTTTGCCTCAAATCAAGACAGCAGCTGCTGTTCGGAACTTCCAAAACTTTAATATTTTTATTCCATGCTTCTTTCAACAAAGGACAAACCGTTGATAATTTTGAAGGTTTCTTCAACTTCTTCTACAGTAGCGTCGTTTAGTACTGGATATTTATTAGCACAGATAATAACCTTAAAAAAATCATGTAAATAAAAAAATTTTAAATTTTTGGTACTTGAGTTCCGAGTTTTATTAGTTCTCGAATGAAAGGAATTATTCCATCGATCAAATCGAAGCCCGTAGTTGTCGACAAAGATTGCGGCGAGTTTATAAGGTTTGCTTTCTATCTGATCAATCCATTCGTCAAGGTTGTCGACAAGCCAAGGTCGTTCTGTTAATTAATTGATTAGACGGTGCTGAAGTCTTGAGGAATTGTATTGAACTAACAAAAACATGGAGTTTTTGAGAGTTCACTTAGTTTTCTTCAATTTATGTCTCAAACACTACCTTCTTAATTTACGACTTTTTGGTGGGTTTTCCTGTTTTTTTTTGTTGTTATAAAAATTCCTTTTTTGTTACTAGTTTTCAGGGTTTTTTCTGGTTTTTAGTTGTACTAGTAACTCCCCTTCTTTAACCTGATTCTTGCGGTTTTCGTAGACTTTTTGAAGACCAAGAAAAATTTTTCCCCAGGGTTTCTGTGGGCTTTTTTTTTGGTTCAAACATCTCCTTTTTTTGCAAGATTTTTGGGCGTTTTCCTTGGCTTTTTGGGCTTTGCTTACCTGGCAATCGTTTGACGGCTTCTTTATATCCGAAATGTCCCGACTCTATAAGTTCTTTTGCTTCTTTGCTCCCCAGTCGAACATTTCCTGCCAGAGCAGAAAGCGCGATTTGAAACTGCCTCTCCTTAAAATTCAACCGATCCAAAAACTTCAAATGTCTCTCTATCATCTGCAGAGCCAATTCCGCTTCTTTTTTCTTCACCTCGGCGTACGTATCGTACAACTTCAACTCCGCCCTACAATCCTCGATCATGTCCTGAATTATTTTCATCGACAAATTCCCAAAGCAGCTAAAAAAAAAATTTTTTTGTTTTCTAATTCAACTAACTATGGATGATCGCTGATGTAATTCAATTTTTCAATGGCCATATCGCCCAGTTTGTAATATGCGATTTTTTTCGGAGAACAAGAATCTGCTGTCATTTTTACTCTTTACTCCTCCTCTTATATTTTCCGATACACATTGGATCCAGTAATTTCTTTAAAGAAAAATTAGGAGGCCCCTCCAAAAAGTCTTCCTACCTAGATTTTTCGTCTGTATACAAATTTTGCACCAGTGGATCATAGGTGAGAGGATCCTTCAAAAGCGGACAAGCCACCAATTTCGTGGGAACTGAATCTAAAACTAAAGTTTGACATTTTTTCGTTATGCCCAGTGCTTAAAATGTAGTTTTCCTTCCAAGAAAGCTGAAAATCTAAAACAGAATTATATTTACCTTCATTATCTCCCTACCTCGTTCATTTTAGCGACCACCATCCCCAAAGAAGACAAAAAAACCAGAATATCTCAAGAAAAACACTTTTATCTTATTCCCAGAATAAAATTTAAAAAATTTATCATTATTTCCAAACATTCTTCCATAAGTTCCCATCCTTCTCCAAAAATTCTAAAAAATGAATATTTTAGGGAGAAAAGAAGGAGTTTCCAGATTCGGCCGCCAATGGCGTCAGGGCGCATTACATTTTGAATTTTGTTGTTCTGACTATGAAGGCACGCCAACTGGCTTACGTTGCTTGCCCAAAGCCAAAATAAATACCATGCCAACTCCGATTTTTCACCATTTTCACATCCTAATAAAAAAAATTAAAAATAAACCATCAAAAAATAGTTACCTGGTGAAAATATTTCATATTTTATTTCAATCATTGTCCTCATAAAATTGTCTTCCCTTGCATTCATGATTCTGCTGTAAATTGGCGAAGTTTTCAGCAAAAAAACGAACTCTTTGAAGTCCTAGAATTAAGAAAAAAAATGTTTTTTCCTTACTACTTTTTATATCTCACTTTAATCCCGGTCATCCCCTTACTAATCCCGAGCATCTGCTCCAAATTGAAACAGGATCTACCCATAGGATTTGATTCGTTTTCTGAAACCTTAAAAACATCATCGAAAATTCATTTAAAAACAACTTACTTTAAAAAATTCGATGAAGTTTCCTTTGGTTACAAAAAGATAAGGATGAAAAGGATAAGTTATGGGAAGAAAGAGTATTTTTCATTTTTCTTCTGATTCAAACTAAAAGCGACATCTGGGACGTTCCTTAATAAAAAATCGCATCCTTTTATCGCGAATTGTGCCGTATTTATATCGACAGAAATCCTGAAAACAAGGCCGCTGTAAATGGTTGGCACCTCTGAGGATTTATCCTCAGTGTTGCCATATTTACGGCAGTCTATACTTCGATTTTAATGAGTTTTGAAGAGTTTTGGACAATTTTCCAGCGTCGTGGCCGGTCAAATAGACAGTCGCTCCTTCATTTTCTTCATAGATACTTTCCAAGTTTGACTCTAAATTTTCGATGGGGACGAACGTCGAAAAAAGCCTGGATGGTTGGATTATTGACTAAAATAAAATCAGATTTAAAAAAAAATCGAAATTGAAAAAAACCCGGCCAAGCAGACCCAACGGAACGGGCGTAAATAGCCCAAGTTCCTCCCTATTTTTCGACAAAAAGTTTTTTTCTACCATATAAATTCTATTTAAAAGTATTTCGTCGCGTTAGTTCTAACACTGGATAAGTCATTTTTTATCAATTTTTAGTTAGGCATTGTTTCTTATGGTTAATTTTGTGGAGAATCGAATTCCGTTGGTAGTTTAACCCTATTACCAACAGAAAACGCGTAGTTCACGATTTAGCCGTAGTAGAATCGAATTCCGTTGGTAGTTTAACCCTATTACCAACAGAAAACGCGTAGTTCACGATTTAGCCGTAATAGAATCGAATTCCGTTGATAGTTTAACCCTATTACCAACAGAAAACGAGTAGTCACGATTTAGCCGTAGTATAATCGAATTCCGTTGGTACTTTAACCCTATTACCAACAGAAAACGCGTAGTTCACGATTTAGCCGTAGTAGAATCGAATTCCGTTGGTAGTTTAACCCTATTACCAACAGAAAACGCGTAGTTCACGATTTAACCGTAGTAGAATCGAATTCCGTTGGTAGTTTAACCCTATTACCAACAGAAAACGCGTAATTCACGATTTAACCGTAGTAGAATCGAATTCCGTTGATAGTTTAACCCTATTACCAACAGAAACCGCGTAGTTCACGATTTAGCCGTAGTAGAATCGAATTCCGTTGGTAGTTTAACCTTATTACCAACAGAAAACGCGTAGTTCACGATTTAGCCAACAGGTATTGATTCCAATTAAATCCGTATTTTGGCTCTCCTGAAAACCTAGGAAAAATGACTTATCCGGTGTTAGAACTAACGCGGCGATTTGGTAAAAACTTACTTGATTTTCCCCAATTTGGTTGGAGTTCCCACGAGTATATAGAGTGATGCAGCTAAACTTTAATCCTGAAAAATAAGTTTCGTATATGAAGGGTAATACAATAAATTCTGTTCAAGAAAGTTAGGTTTAGGGAGCAGTTTTTCCGAAAAAAAATTTCCTTCGGAAAATGAAAAACTTAATTTTCCCCAGCAAAATTTTCGAAAAAAACTTTTTTTCTAAAGTTTTGGAGATTTTGCAAAGCTGGTGGTTTTGACTGACCGGAAATTCCAGGATTTTGATGCAAGGACAACCAATCAGCAAGAAGACTATCATGGCGGACCATTTAAAATATTAAACAAACTACCAACCTGAACTTATCGAAATGTAAACCTCGTTTTCGTTCGTCATTTCTGAAATTCGGATGAAGAATGGACAAAAAAATAAAATAAAAAAGCGTCGCCCAAGTTATATAAAATAAACAGGAGGCGATAAGATAAAGTCACTATTTAGATGTTATTGTCTTTATAGTTAGAGGTACCTTCGTAGTCTAGCCGTCGTATTTACTTTTCAAACTAGAATTTTTAGGCGACGATAAAAATTCAAAGTCATGTTTAATCTTTACCTTGAATAATGAATATTTCGAAGATAAATTGAAAATGCAATTTATTGATCGAAATGCTGCAGTTCGCCATGTCTCGCAGTTCAGCAGCTTTTCGATAAAAGAGACTACATTTTAAAAGCTGATCGAATTACAAAAAAAAACCTTTATTGGTTTAACAAATAAGTTGGGAAGAGAAAGAAATAATTTGGATGGAAGATGGAGACTGCGAAAGACATAAGAAGATCGCTTAATTGGTAGTAGTCCATGTAAGGCCAATACATGAGGTAATTTGCCGGGTACCTTTTTCTCCCGCATTCGTTGATGACGGAGCTCAAAAGCGCGATGACGTATTTACCGCAGAGTAAAGGACCGCCTGAATCCCCCGAGCAGACACCAGTGCCGTCCGAAAGCGACGAGAGGCAAATTTCACCTTCTTCCGTCCTGTCTTCACCTCTTCGTGCGAACCGCTGGCAGTACTGAGGCCTTCTTGGTTTGAGAAAAATCGCTTTTAAAACCGGCGAAGGCATTTGCGTTCCTTTTTTTGTGATTCCCCATCCTATCCCGATGCAGTTTATCCCGGAATTGAGAACGTTTTCCCATTCTTGTTTGAAAACTGAGGCGCTTTTTGAAACCCAATTCATCGGACGTAAACTCGCGCTTTGCACAAAAGGCTGGGAAAGGATGCATAAAGAGATGTCATTGAATGATCCGCCGGATCTTTTCGGTCTATAGCCTGGATGAAGAAATACACGACGAACGCGGCGAATTCGCTTTCCGGGTTCCTGTTCTCTCACGTCCCTGTTTACGCTTCCACCAACTACCGAGAACTTATCGGTAGTCACAAATCCAAAAGGCCCAGATTCAACGACGACGCAATGCCCGGCCGTTATCACTTTCTCCAAAGTCGCCAAAGTCCCACCGCAGAAGGTACCGAGGTCGCCAAACAAAGCCACAGCGAATGGAAACTCGTTCTTCCGTGCGAACCTTCCACCTATAATTTTAGCATCTTTTTTCCCACCCACTAACGAAATCGTGGAAAAAATTAAAAAATATAATTTCATTGTGTAAACTACTAAAAGATCATCTGTTGATAAAGAAGTGTCGGGTGGGCCGCATGTAGACTTTGGCTTCACCGAGGGACGACAAAAGGAAAGCGAGGGGTGGATATTCCGTTAATAATTTATTGAAAAAGGCGGAAGCACCTTGTTTACCTCCCTTTTCTGGACGACAAAAAGGAACCCTCTTCAACTCAAAAGGATACTTGTTTGCTCCTACAAATTGTCCTGCCTCTTTTATCATTCACGTTAACGGAGGCTTCCTCATAAATAAAAATCGGACGGTTTTCTGGTTTATCGATGATGGACTGGTGGTCGCGGATTTGACAGCGCACTTCGCCTTTTCTTCCTTCTGGTTGCCTTCATCTCCTTCTTCAGCTTCCTCCTTTTCATTCTTCTCCAACTACTCCTTCTCCTTCTTCAGCTTCCTCCTTTTCATTCTTCTCCAACTACTCCTCCTCCTTCCCCTTCTTCTCTATATCTTCTTCTCCTTCTTAACCTTTTCCTCCTTCTTTCATGTTCCTTCTCCTTCTTCTCTTACTAAACACTGAATTAACCCTTTCGAGACCGCAGGCGACTATAGTTGCCCAGCGGTGCTAGCAGGAAGCCTCTCTAAAAAATTTAATACCTTCGCTTCCTGTGGCGCTAGCGACATGCAAAAACTGGCAATCTGTTGGAGAAGAAATGAACTACTTGATGATCTCATCACTCGTCGCTTTCTGTGCTTTGCTGGGCGCTGCGAGCGGTCGGGGAGAAGTGAGGGGCAAAGAGCGGGGAAAAGTGCTGCGCCAGTAGCGCAGAGAATCTGGCGTCAGACGCGGTCTCGAAAGGGTTAACCCATTTTTCTCTACAGGTCTGGAAGACCTCCCAAAAATCCGATATTGAGGTTAATATAACAAAAATGTTAAAATCAAACGTTTTACTTTAAATACCTTTAAAAAGCTGATTGTTTTTAAAAAAGCTAGAGTTTATTGATTAGGAAAGTGAAGAAGAGAAAGAAATAATTTCGGGAGAAGGTGGATCGTGCGAAAGACATGAGCTGATTGCCGGAATGGATCATGCTCAAGTAAGGCCAATACATGACGTAATTAGCTGGATACTCCATCCTTCCGCATTCTCCTCCCAGGCCCGAGCTCAAAAGCGCAACGACGAACCCACCGCAGACTAAAGGGCCTCCTGAATCTCCCGAGCAAACTCCCGTACCGTCTGTCGACGAGAGACAAACTTCACCATTTTCCGTCATATCTTCGCCTTCTCTAGCAAAAGTACGGCAGTACTCGGGCCTCTCCGGTTTGAGATTGATCGCTTTTAAAACTGATGAAGTCACCGGTAATCTTTTATCTGTGTATCCCCATCCGACGGCGATGCATTCAGTGCCGGAATCGAGGATTTTTTCGTATTCTTTCTTCAGTGTTGAGGCGCTTTGTGAAAACCACTTCATCGGGCTTAAACTCGCACTTTGCTCAAAAGGCTCAGAAAGGAAGCATAAAGAGATATCGTGAAATGGGACAGTTCCCGACTTCTTCAGCCGATAGCCGGGATGAAGCTGCACACGACTGACGCGACGAATTTGCTTTCCGGGCTCTTCTCTCATGCCCTTATTTATGCTTCCGCCTACCACCGTAAACTTATTTGTCTTCACAAATCCAAAAGGCCCTGATTGAACGACCACGCAATGCCCAGCCGTTATCACTTTCTCCAAAGTCGCCAAAGTCCCACCGCAGAAGGTACCGACGTCGCTAAACAAAGCCACTGCAAATGGAAACTCGTTCTTCCGTGCGAACCTTCCACCGATAATTTTAGCATCTTTTTTCCCATCCACTGCAAAAAACATAAAAAAATTAAAAATTTCATTTCTAACGGATCAGATGATCTTCAAAACTCACTCTTTTTGTGTTTTGATGGCGATAAAAGAAGCGAGGGAGAAAAGGGCGTGTTAATGAAGGTAAAGCGAGGGAAGTTAGGGCACACTAGGTGTCAACACCAATTACGACCCCGGCAGGTCTTCCCTTTCCCCAGGAGCCACGCACAAACTTTACAATGAAATTAATTCAGGGACCCTTTTCCTCTTAAGTCCCAAAGCGACATCTATCCTTTGAATTTCGCATGAGTCCATAGTCATCATCTAGGATCTTAGAGAAGAGAGGGGAATCTTAATTTATATCCTTTAATTATAAAGCTTAATTAAAATTCTGTCTTAAAAAAATTAACTGTTACACTCCCCAACTTTAAGATACAAGGGTGCATAAACTCTTCACTAATATTAAGGGCTTAAATTTTTTTAACCCTCTATTTATGATGATATTCTAGGCACCAAGATATTTTCTCTTGAAAAGATCATTATTGTATTACCCTCCCATGAATTTTAACTTCCTTAAAGAAGTTATTGTGATACCCTCCACGTCGGGTTTTTGCGAAGTGGTCTTATCTCAACTTTGTCTGTGGTTCCGGCCGGCCAGTAGCATTTTTTTTCCATTTTTTTCCAGTTTTCACCGATTTTCACCAAATTTTCACACAAATTTCTTTAGCTGAAGAATTTCTCAAATTTCCCACAAATTTCTTTTAGTGAAGAAGAATGTAACGAAGGCGATTTTTGAAAAAATGGGGGAGATATGGCTGTTTGAAATTTTTGACCGTTAGTCCAATTTTCACCAAATTTTCACCAAAGACTCCTTATATTTCTTACGAATTTTTGGAGTTATAATTTTGATGTAATTATTATTTTTAATAGTAGGGAGAGATTTCATACTTCTTCCCATTACGAGAGGCACATCCGTAGGCCAAAGAGCCCATTATTTCTACCTCGACTCTTAGAAAAATTGTCGAAAAAAAGAACTTACACAATTTTTCAGGAAAAAAAGCGCAAATTTAAAAAAGAAAACCCGGAAAATTTTCAAAAAAAAACTCGTAAAATTTTTTGAAAAAAAAAAAACTCGTAATATTTCTTGAAAAAACATTTAAAAATTTTCGAAAAAAAAAGAAGAAAACTTGGAAAATTTTTCAAAAAAACTTCCCCCTCCGTTATACTTCCCCTCCCTTATACTTTCCCCTCCTTTATACTTCCCCTCCCTTATACTTCCCCCTCCTTTATACTTCCCCTCCCTTATACTTCCCCTCCCTTATACTTCCCCCCTTTATACTTCCACTTCCGTTGTCAACCGATCTCAACTTTGTCTGTGGTGCCGGCCGTCCGTCCGTAACATTTTTTTCCCGGAATACTTTACGCCAACAGTTTTCAACCGAGTTTCACCAAATTTTCTTTAGTCGGTGAACAAGAAACCAACGAGGGAAATTTTTGAATTGCACAAAAATGTGACTGTTCGAAATTTTTAAAAATTCGCCGTTAAAAACCGTTGGTCCGATTTTCACCAATTTTGGTCTAAAAATAATGATCATTGTTTTTTACACTAATTAACATTTTAGAAGGGAGAAATTTCATACTTCCACTCGCTAAGAGAGGGACCTCCCTTGGGCAAAAATCCCATTATTTCTACCTCGACACAATTTTCGAAAGAAAAAAAACTTCTCCCTCCTTTATACTTCCCCGCCATTATACTTCCCCTCTTTAATACTTCCCCCTCCTATATTTTTACTTCTATTTAAGGAAGTTTTCGTTGGAAGCTCTTCAAACTAGTGATGAACTACATATAAAATAATGATCATTGTTTTTTTACAATAACTATCATTTTAGTAGGGAGAAATTTCATACTTCCACTCGCTAAGAGAGGGACCTCCCTTGGGCAAAAATCCAATAATTTCTACCTCGACACAAATTTCGAAAAATAAAATAAATAAAATAAAAATAAAAAAACTTCTCCCTCTGTTATACTTCCCCTCCGTTATACTTCCCCCTCCTATATTGTTACTTCTCTTTAAGGAAGTTTTCGTTGGAAGCTCTTCATTTTTGTAAAAAAACGTTTTTTCCCATCAACCAGTTCGTAAAACTTTTTCGCATAATATTTTGAATCTTCAAACTTGATAATTTATAAAGAAAAGTCTTTATTATCAATAATAAAGAATTTTATATCGGCCGTTAAAAAAATAGTCGGGAAATTAATTAAAAGACCCCTTTTTATTCGAGAAGTATTGAGGAGGCAATAAAAAATACCCGAGTTATAAAATATTTCGATGTTTTCGGGGGCTTGGGAAGTGGAAAAGGGCAATCTTGGCCGAGGATGCTTGGCCTTTGACCGTTCCATAAATCCATCATCTCCCCTCTTCCTTCCATATTTTGACCATTAAGGCCTCCCCGGTCCCTTCGGGGAATATAAAAAGACTTTGCCATGCATTTTACAAGCTCTTCCTCTTCCGATCTACACTCCTCTCAAAAAACAACGCATACATATCAAACGTATGAATTATGCAGCTTTTATTCCCTTTCTTTTTACCATTCTTGAGATTTCGCTTCTTTTTTTTTCTCCCTTGAATCACGGGGTTGGGTTTTTTCCTTATTCGAAAATGCGAAGTGATCCCATGGGATCCAATATCTGAATTCACTAAATCAATAAAATTTCATAAATAGAAAATAGGTAGATTTCGAAGAAAAGTAATCTACCGAAAATGTTTTCTGAGATAAATTTTTATTTCAGTGAGGGGGTAGTGTGACGGTCCTGGGAGGGGATAGTCGATATATAAAAATGTATCGATACATCGATCGGCACAGATATATTGGAAGAAAAATATCGATATATCGACATATAGGGGGAAAGTTTTATCCACGCTGCAGCGTTCCGCCCCGCCAAGCAAAACCCCCGATCTTGATTATTATTGGACTTTAATGCGCTAAAAATTGACAAAATATGTCATATAATATGCAAATGTAAAAATACGCAAATAATTCCTACGATATTCGCTCAAAAAGCAAGAAAAGTAGAAGTTATCTGGCGTCTAGGTAAAAATATCGAGGAAAAATACCAAAAATCTCGTGAAATGGGTGTTCTTCAACCCTTAAAACTCCTGTAGGATTTTCCGTAGTTTTCCGCCGTTATTCTGGCCGAGAAACTCCCTGAAAAACAGCTGAAAAACAGTTTTCCCACAAATTTTCTTGCGTTTTACTTTTTAGTGTTAAACATCACCTTTCCACAGAATGGCTTAACCCAATTTAATATAAAAATATATCGATATATCGGTCGGCACTGATATATCGGAAGAAAATCATCGATATGTAGGATAACAGTTTTATCCAGAAACGCGGCAGCGTTCCGGCCTGCCAATCAAAACCCCCGACCTTCATTATTATTGGACTTTAATGCGCTAAAAATTGACGAAATATGTCATACAATATGCAAATCGTCGCGTTAGTTCTAACACCGGATAAGTCATTTTTTATCAATTTTGAGTTAGGCATAGTTTCTGATGGTAAATTTTGTGGAGAATCGTATTCAGTTGGTAGTTTAAACCTATTACCAACAGAATACGCGTAGTTCACGATTTAGCCTACAGGTGATGCATTGATTCCAATGAGAAATTAATCCGTATTTTGGCTCTATTGAAAACCTAGGAAATATGAGATAGCCAGTGTTAGAACTAACGCGAAAATATACATCGTCGCGTTAGTTCTAGAACCGGATAAGTCATTATTACCAATTTTGAGTTAGGCATTGTTTCTGATGGTAAATTTTGTGGAGAATCGAATTCCGTTGGTAGTTTAACCCTATTACCAACAGAAAACGCGTAGTTCACGATTTAGCCAACAGGTAATGCATTGATTCCAATGAGAAATTAATCCGTATTTTGGCTCTCCTGAAAACCTAGGAAAAATGACTTATCCGGTGTTCAAACTAACGCGACGAAATGTAAAAATACGCTAATAATTCCGACGATATTCGCCCAAAAACTAGAAAAAGTAGAAGTTCTCTGGAGTCTTGGTGAATACCAAAAATCCCGTGAAATGGGTGTTTTTAGATGAAAAATTCCATAAAAAGTTATTCTTGACCAGAACACCGTAAAAAACACCAAAAAATCCAGTTAAACGGTTGTTTCTTTGACAAAAACTGTGAAAAATGCCTAAAAACGGAATTTATTGTCAAAAATGCCGCTTGCGACTATCAAAATTTGCGTTCATGCATAATTTATGCACTAACGTTTATATTCCAAATAAAGTAGTTACCGTGAAAAACCATCAAATTATCTGGCGTCCACCGCTATCTTCAACCCTTGAAGCTAATAGGATTTGCCGTAGTTTTCCGCAGTTTTTCCGGCCGAGAAACTTCCGGTCTTTAGACCGGAAAAACGGGTTTTCCCCCAAATTTTCTTGCGTTATACTTTTTAGTGTTAAAATCACCTTTCCATATAAGGACTTTGGGGAAATCTTGTTGTAACACAATTTAAGCGTTTTCCTCGTTCCTTGAGCCCCAATTTACCAGATTTCCGAGAGTTCTGAGTTCTTAGTTAAAATATCATCTCTTTGAGAAAGTTGAAATTCATCTTGTATTTTGTTATTTTTTTTCCGCTTTCATTTTTCAATTTGATATGGGTGAAAACATAATTTACGCAATTAAAAACGAAGGAAAAAAAAGGGGGAAAAGTAGAAAGTTAAGAGAAGTGTGATATTTTAATAAAGGGGAGGACGTAGAAGGGTAAAAAAAAAAAAAAAAAAAAGAGAGAAAGAGAGGTGTGTAACGATGGTATTTGAGGCGGGCTGGGTTTTTATTCTTTTGAGCGTGGACGGGGGTGTGTGAGTGCGGAAGGTCCAATTAGTAAAGTCGGGAAAACGTGGGAGTTTCCCCTCCCTCGCTCCGCTTTTCAAAAACGGACTATTTCAAGTTTGATGAGCGGTAAGCTCACCTCGAGGGCCTTCCTCCGACCTCTCTCCCCGACTTCTCTCTAATTCAATTAAAGGGATGTGTAAAAACATGAACGACTGCCGAGTGAAACACAGAAATCTACTCTCCCTCCGTTAAATATTGCGCGGTGACATCGACTTTTATCAGGAGGAAAACAATGTCGTGTCACTTTTTGCGTGTATTAAAAGCCCGGGCTCCAACCCGAATTCATCATGACATTCGTACAACGTGTTTTCATGCGGCCCCAAACTATTCTTCTACCCTTGAATTTTTCAACGGCTACATAACTATTACATTAACATCCGTCCACTGTTCCGGGGGACATTTTAATTTTTGGGACGCCCCCTTTTCTAAACTCATCGCCCTCTTCTACCTCTCGTCAACACCATACGTCATGTTTTATTATTCAATCCAATGATGACTATTTATAATCTCGTATACAACGAAAAACACGACGAAAGTTGTATCTCCAACATTGTAAAATTTCTCTTTATTCATAAACAATTCATAATCTAGCGCTTTTACAATCAATGATTCAAATTATCATTTCAATCGACTCAGGATTTTATCATTAGAGCCAAATCGAAATACTTTCTATCATCCAAAGCTATGGTGAATTTAAGTGACCGCAATGCTCTTTATGTTTTAAGACCCAAATACCAAGAAAACGTACGTTTTCGGTCTAAGGTGTAGGCTAAGCCAATGTAAGTTCAGCTGTTGCGCCGGCCGTCCGTCCGATTGTCGGCAGTTTTGCATTGGTGACCTTTCCCGATCATCAGTTGTCAGTGCCGACTGTCAGTCCATCCGTCAGCAGCTTGCCATTTGTTACCGGAAAATTGAATAGTGATCTTTCCTGATCATGAGGTTGTCTGTTGTGCCTACTGTCAGTCCGTCCGTCGGCAGCTTGCCCTTTGTTACCGGAAAATTGAATAGTGATCTTTCCCGATCATGAGGTTGTCTGTTGTGCCTGCTGTCAGACCGACCGTCGGCAGCTTGCTTTGTTACCGGAAAATTGAATAGTGATCTTCCCGATCATGAGGTTGTCTGCTGTGCCTGCTGTCAGTCCGTCCGTCGGCAGCTTGCCCTTTGTTACCGGAAAATTAATAGTGATCTTTCCTGACATGAGGTTGTCTGTTGTGCCGCTGTCAGTCCGTCCATCTGCAGCTTGCCCATTGTTACCGGAAAATTGAATAGTGATCTTTCCTGACATGAGATTGTCTGTTGTGCCGCTGTCAGTCCGTCCATCTGCAGCTTGCCCATTGTTACCGGAAAATTGAATAGTGATCTTTCCTGATCATGAGGTTGTCTGTTGTGCCGCTGTCAGTCCGTCCATCTGCAGCTTGCCCATTGTTACCGGAAAATTGAATAGTGATCTTTCCTGATCTGAGGTTGTCTGTTGTGCCGCCTGTCAGTCCGTCCGCAGCTTGCCCTTGTTACCGGAAAATTGAATAGTGATCTTTCCTGACATGAGGTTGTCTGTTGTGCCGCTGTCAGTCCGTCCATCGCAGCTTGCCCATTGTTACCGGAAAATTGAATAGTGATCTTTCCTGATCATGAGGTTGTCTGTTGTGCCTGCTGTCAGTCCGTCCATCGCAGCTTGCCCATCCTTGAATAGTGATCTTTCCCATCATGAGGTTGTCTGTCGGCCGGTACGGCTGTCAGTCCATGCCGTTCTTTCCTGAAACACTTCACGGCCGCATTTTCGCCTTTTAACTGCATCTTCCTTTCTTACAAAAATTTCACTTCAAGAAAGTTATATGAGGGGTTGACGGAAAGGTGGAAGAGTTGTTAGTGAAAATTAAATCTCTAGTGGGAGTAACAAGGGGTGAGATGAGAGCAAACGAGAAGGGTAAAAGACGCCAGTTAGGAGCAAGAAGTGGGGGAAAAAAGAGCAAATGACTCATCTTCTAGGCCCATTTTCAACCGTTATAAAAGAAAGTTATTGCAATACCCGTGGCAGATTGAACGATCTAGATTTTTGCAGAGGGTGACATCGACGAAATGTCTTTTGTTCGAAAGAAACTTATTGAGATGGTTTTTGCAGACCGACTTGCGCTGTCTTGAGGAAGGATCTTAAGAGGAAGAGGATCGAAATGATTGTGGTATGAGGTGATGATGTGTGGTGGATATTTAGTGATGTAAGCGATTAGGTAAATATTAAGAGGTGTATTTAGGTGAAGGAAAGTGAGCGGTTTTTGGTAAGGAAATTATGGGTAGCCGAGGGTGTGCGGTAACTAGGATAGACCGCGGGCGGGTCGGGTTTTAGGGAGGAGGGGGAGGTAATTAACTATTAGCGGGTGGCGGGCGGGTAGGGGTTTTTGGGGGATGTTTGAGGAGGCGCCTGCGTCTTTTGGTCGCCTTCTTTTCCTTCTCGTCTTTTCTCGGCTTCTTTCGATTGCTGGCCGGGGAATGGGTCGGGGGGGTCGTCTTGCGGCAGGGGCACAACATGTTGCGGGGCCCCGCCTCCACTCGCCCCACCACCGGCGGTAAAAACCAAACCACCGCACCCGCCCCACCACCGCTCCCGCTCTCGCCCATCCCCTTTCAAAAACCCAAACGACAAACCGTTTTTTCCCCTCAGTTCTTTGGCCATGTGACACGCGTGTGGATATGCGACTCGATATGAACACTGAAGGCTACATAACGGCCGAAATTCTGGCCGAAAGGACAATCGAGAGTCTTCTCTCGGAACATCCCGGTGAACTCGTGAGGACCGGAAGCCCACACGTCGTATGCACGGTCCTACCTTCCCATTGGAGGTCCAACAAAACTCTCCCCGTCGGTTTCAAAGTCGTCGCTCTCGGTGAAGTCATGGACGGTACCGTAGTTACCGTCAGGGCGGGAAACGACGAAAACTACTGCGCCGAACTTCGAAACTGTACCGCCGTCATGAAAAACCAAGTCGCCAAATTCAACGATCTTAGGTTCGTCGGAAGAAGCGGAAGGGGTGAGTCCTCCCTTAACGTCTCAGCTTTTATCCCGGCTTTTACCCTTCGCAGACACTAACTAATGTGAAAAAGCTACAACAACTTTTCCCGCCTAAAATTAAAAGAAAATCCCCACATTACTAAATGCTAGGTATGCTCTAAAAAGTACCAATCTGGAGAGTAACCACCCTAAAAAAATCCAAGTTTTTGCCCCAACTGGCTACTCAAAATGAGTGCAAACACCTAAAATTTCTTCCTACCATCGAAAAAAAATTTTTTTTTCAATAAATTGTATTACATAAATAGAAGGGGCTTTTGTTTAAAATTTGGTAAAAATCGGACAATTTGGTGCGTCCTTAGCGCATTAAACAAAACCAACGAACAGTTCTCCATTTTTGCAAATTTTTAAGAAAAAGCTCTTGATATCTCAAAAAGAAAACTTGGTGAAAATTCGACGAAAATTGTGGCCGGAAAAAAAAAAGATAGCGATCATTTGATTGGTCCTACGGGGTCTGGAAGACCCCTGAAAACCACCAATGAAGGGTATCACAATAACTAATAAGCAAAATGTCTACATTTTCTGAAGCGATTAGGCAAACCCGCACAACTCACTTGTTGTCAAATGGTTGACTTGCCCCTTACCGGGTTTTTCTCGAAAAGAAGTTTCTTTTCCGTTATTTACTGACTGAATCTAAACTATTGCATCCAGCTGATCAAAATTTACTCCGAATTTTAATTCGTAATTAAGTTGAATTTTAAATCTCAATTTTGCCTTGAAATAACGTCGTTTTTTCGGGCTGAATCCATCCGATAAATAAAAAAATTGGTAGATTTCGAAGGAAAGAAAAGAAATAAATTAGTAAATATTCTTTTAAAAAAATCGTAATACCCGTGATTAAGGCTTTTTGAAAATTGCTCTTAGGGTTATTTTAAAATTCAAGATTAAAAAATGATTTTTCTGAACATGATGTTTAAAACCATCTATTGAGAGTGTCATAATTTATTTTTGAGAAAATTTAGATTAAAAATCAAAATTTATTTATCACTTTTAGGATGGATTAAAAGTATTGACTTTAATTTCGTAATTGCCATTTTTTTGACGATTACTTTTACGAGGAAAGAGCTTTAATCGTTAATCGCACCTTACAAAGGATGAGTGATGAATAAAAGTTGGAGGGACGACAAGTGTTTTTATTTTTCTGACTCTCGTTTTCCCAGTATCGCCTCAATTATGTACCAGGAAAATGTAAAAAGGGTTGTTGGAGAATGTTCAAATTTTCAGCTGGGGGGAAAAAAAACGAAAAAAAACCCGTGTTCGACTGGTTTACGCCCGCTTCATTACTCGCTGTATTAGGTGTACTCATAATTAAAAGGACAAGCTTTTCTATATTTTTAAACACTGTTCACTCCCCCTGTTTTTTTTTTCATCCACAGCCCTTTGAATCAAACAAAGCGATAAGAATTTTACGTTTGCGTACGCGATAGGAAGGAAAGCCCGATTTTTCAAAAATGGCTAGGACTTGAGAATTAAAAGAAGATTTTGTGGACTTTCTACGCTTTTAAAAATATAATGTGATTTGTGAAGAAGTTATTGTGATACCCTCCACATTTGTGGAAGGGTCTTCCAGACCCCGGAGGTCAAATCGAATCTTTACCGATCTCAACTTTGTCTGTGGTGCCGGCCGTCCGTCCATTTTTTCCCGGAATACTTTACGGCAACAGTTTTCAACCGAGTTTCACCAAATTTTCTTAGTCGGTGAACAAGAAACCAACGAGGGAAATTTTTGAATTGCACAAAAATGTGTCTGTTCGAAATTTTTAAAAATTAGCCGTTAAAAACCGTTGGTCCGATTTTCACCAATTTTGGTCTAAAAATAATGATCATTGTTTTTTACACTAATTAACATTTTAGAAGGGAGAAATTTCATACTTCCACTCGCTAAGAGAGGGACCTCCCTTGGGCAAAAATCCCATTATTTCTACCTCGACACAATTTTCGAAAGAAAAAAAAAACTTCTCCCTCCTTTATACTTCCCTTTCTGTTGTACTTCCCCCCTTTATACTTCCCATCTTTAATACTTCCCCCTCCTATATTTTACTTCTTTTAAGGAAGTTTTCGTTGGAAGCTCTTCAAACTAGTGATGAACTATAAAAATAATGATCATTGTTTTTTTACAATAACTATCATTTAGTAGGGAGAAATTTCATACTTCCACTGGCTAAGAGAGGGACCTCCCTTGGGCAAAAATCCAATAATTTCTTCCTCGACACAAATTTCGAAAAATAAAAATAAAAAAACTTCTCCCTCTGTTATACTTCCCCTCTTTTATACTTCCCCCTCCTATATTTTTACTTCTCTTTAAAAAGTTTTCGTTGGAAGCTCTTCAAATTAGTACTTTTTTCCAATTTGGGAAGCGAATTCCGTTTAATTTTTAGTTTGAAATATGATTTGGAATCTGTTGAGCCTCTTACGTGCGATAGACGTCATTTTTAATTTTTAATTAAATAACAATTTTAGGTGAAAACATCCATTTTCCGGGAGGAAAACTAAAAAACCGAGTTTCCCTTTTATAATAAATCAATTTTTAGAAAATCCGATCATTTTTGAAATCGCAAAATGTAAATAGTACATTAAAATTGTACAAAAAGTTGCTAAAAAGGAAAAACGGGGTAAAATTTTTTTTATAAGTAACAAGGGAGTGGGAAGTAAGAAATAAAGAAGGGAAGAAAAGGGAGGAGAACGTAATGAAATGAAAGAGGGAAAGGTCGATAAGTTACCCTTTCTTTCAAGACACCCGTCGAGTGTGCAACACATGTCAAACGATACCCGTGGGGGAGAAAAAATTTTTTATTCTTTTTTCCTAACTTCTTATTTACTCTCGGTTTTAAATATTTCAGACTTTTTGTCCGTACAGAAAGACCTTTTTTTCCGAAAAAACAGATTGAAATTTTTTTTTAAGCCTGTTTTTCGAAATAGCGGGTAAGCGAGAACAGGGAATCCGACTTTAATTACTTAATCGGGATTGACTACTTCCATCAGTATCGACTAGCCAATTAGTAACGAGCGAAACTTGTTGCTCCCGATGCTTTCGGACCCCTCTCCCTATTTGTTTTTATCCAATTTACGTCCATCTAATGCCGAACTAATTGCACTTTCGGCTACGAAATACGGTTGTAGAATGTATATTTCTTCGGAATCCATTACACCCAGCTGTTTAAGCAGTCCACAGGTCGTAGAAAAGCAATAGAAGGCTGTACTGTGTTTTTCTTTTAAAAACCGTAGGTCCAAACGCTGTAAAAATGAAATTTTATCAAATATGGGAAGACGGCATTTTAAAAATTATGCGAATTTCAGAGTGACTAATGAATATTGTTTTTAGACGTTTGTACTTCATGACTTTTAATTCCATTAAAAGTTTTTGAAAAATCCTTAAATAAACAAGTATTAAAAAAGAAAACAGTAGGTACATTGTTTGCGCTCAAGGGGAGCAGAAATGAAGGGATGCTTAGATTCTTAAAATGGGGGAAAAAGGCTGAAAGTTAATCAGTTCTAATTGATCGAAGATCCCCACTTTTTCCGGCTTTTTTTTCCTCCTTCTTCCGACTCAGCTGGAACAAATCATATTTCCCAAGAGGGGTGCGGCGCAATCATTAGCATGATAGAGTTCTTTTCAATGATGAGGGTGGCCTCGAAAAGGAAGGCATTCGGAAACGTGTAATTGCCTCACTGACCCTTCTTTTTTCAAGCTCCCCAAGGGAAATTCTGGTTTAACTTACAAGCTTCCAATTGAAAAAAAAAGTAAAAGCATCCCCGAAAAAAATCGATGTTTAAAAAAAGGTTTTTAAATATTAATAGCAATTATGTAAATGTGCATTAGAGCCGGTGCCGACAGGGCGTTCAAACAGCGGGATAATTGCGACTAAGTCCCCCCCTCTCTTCCCGTTCCCTTCTCGCCGGTTCTCTGTACACATTGCATAATCGTGCAAACAGTGAAGTCGACCGGAAAATCAGCTAATGATCAGAGGGAGCCCGTTTCGATCAATGAGCCCTTCGCTACTGAACCCTGTTCGCGGTGAACCGCCTTCGAAACGAACCTCTGGACAGACTTGCCCAATCAACTTGTCCTCCGAAGGTAAACCCGGGGATCAAGTCAATACACTATTGAATTCAACGAGGTCAAAAAAGTATCAGCAATGATTTTACACAGCAATTGATCGGACGGTTAACGTCTCAGGCAAGGGGTTCCGGCACTTTGCTTAGGGCCTAAACAATCAACAATATCTAGTGCAGTTACGAACGTTGTCTTTAATGATGTTTCCAATAGAGCTTAACAGTCGTTAGATCGTCAGCTAAACAGTCGTTATGTCGTCAGATTGGCTGCTAAAGATTCATTTTCGTCAGCTTAACATTCGTTAGATCGTCAGCTAAACAGTCGTTATATCGACAGATCGGCAGCTAATTCATATTCGTCAGCTAAGCAGTCGTTATATCGTCAGATAGGCAGCTTATGATTCATATTCGTCAGGTTAAAAGTCGTTAGATCGTAAGCTAAACAGACGTTATATTGTCAGTTTGGCAGCTAATGATTTATATTCGTCAGCTTAACAGTCGTTACATTATTAGCCAAGCAGTCATCGCTACTGCTACTGAAATAAAGCATAGAATTTGGCCGAGTTTGATTTGGATCAGCTGAATGCAATAGATCTGGTCACGGTTAGAGGGCCTGGGGTTAAACCGTTAAATTTTTACCTTAACAGTCGTTAGATAGTCAGCTAAACTGTCGTTATATCGTCAGATTGGCAGCCTATGATTCATATTCGACAGCTTGACATTCATTAGATAGTCAGCTAAACAATAGATCTGGTCATGGTTAGATGGCCTGGGGTTAAACCGTTAAATTTTTACCTAAACAGTGGTTAGATCGTCAGCTAAACAGCCGTTATATCGTCAGATTGGCAGCTAATGATTCATATTCGTCAGCTTCACAGTCGTTAGATTATTAGCCAAGCAGTCATCGCTACTGCTCCTGAAATAAAGGCATAGAATTTGGCCGAGTTTGATTCGGATCAGCTGAATGCAATAGATCTGGTCATGGTTGTAGGGCCTGGGGTTAAACCGTTAAATTTTTACCTAAACAGTGGTTAGAACAGTGGTTAGATCGTCAGCTAAACAGCCGTTATATCGTCAGATTGGCAGCTAATGATTCATATTCGTCAGCTTCACAGTCGTTAGATTATTAGCCAAGCAGTCATCGCTACTGCTCCTGAAATAAAGGCATAGAATTTGGCCGAGTTTGATTCGGATCAGCTGAATGCAATAGATCTGGTCACGGTTAGAGGGCCTGGGGTTAAACCGTTAAATTTTTACCTAAACAGTGGTTAGAACAGTGGTTAGATCGTCAGCTAAACAGCCGTTATATCGTCAGATTGGCAGCTAATGATTCATATTCGTCAGCTTCACAGTCGTTAGATTATTAGCCAAGCAGTCATCGCTACTGCTCCTGAAATAAAGGCATAGAATTTGGCCGAGTTTGATTCGGATCAGCTGAATGCAATAGATCTGGTCACGGTTAGAGGGCCTGGGGTTAAACCGTTAAATTTTTACCTAAACAGTGGTTAGAACAGTCGTTAGATCGTCAGCTAAACAGCCGTTATATCGTCAGATTGGCAGCTAATGGTTCATATTCGTCAGCTTCACAGTCGTTAGATTATTAGCCAAGCAGTCATCGCTACTGCTCCTGAAATAAGGCATAGAATTTGGCCGAGTTTGATTCGGATCAGCTGAATGCAATAGATCTGGTCATGGTTGTATTGCCTAGGGTTAAACCGTTAAATTTTTAGCTAAACAGTCGTTAGATCGTCAGCTAAACAGCCGTTATCTTTAGAATGGTAGCTAAAGATTCATTTTCGTCAGCTTTACATTCGTTAGATCGTCAGTTAAGCAGTCGTTATATCGTCAGATTGGCAGCTTAAGATTCATATTCTTCAGCTTAACAGTCGTTAGATCGTCAGCTATACAGCTGTTATATCGTCATAGTGGCAGCTAATGATTCATATTCGTCAGCTTAACAATCGTTAGGTTATTAGCAAGCAGTCATCGCTACGGCTACTGAAAGGAAGGCATAGAATTTGACCGAGTTTGATTTGGATCAGCTGAATGCAATAGATCTGGTCATGGTTAGAGGGCCTGTGGTTAAATCATTAAATTGTCAGCTAAACAGTCGTTAGATCGTCAGCTAAACAGCCGTTATATCGTCAGATTGGTTGCTAAAGATTCATATTCGTCTGCTTAACAGTGGTTAGATCGACAGCTAAACAGTCGTTATATCGTCTGATTGGCAGCAAAGATTCATACTCGTCAGTTGAACAGTCAGCTAATCAGCCGTTATATCGTCTGATTGGCAGCCTAAGATTCATATTCGTCAGCTTAACAGTGGTTAGATCGTAAGCTAAACAGTTTTATATTGTCAGATTGGCAGCTAATGATTCATATTCGTCAGCTTCACAATCGTTAGATTATTAGCCAAGAGATCATCGCTACTTCTACTGAAAAGAGGGCACAGAATTTGGACCCGATTTTGATTCGATCAGCTGAATGCAATAGATCTGGTCATGGTTAGAGGGCCTGTGATTAAATCGTTAAATTGTCAGCTAAACACTTGTTAGATCGTCAACTAAAAAGCCGTAAATTGTCAGATTTTAAAACACCGGAGATTACTGACAAAACCCACACAACTTTACTAGTGACAATGGTGCCACAAGTGAAAATATTGAGCTAAGGGGGAAGCTAACGTTCGGTTCATGAATAAGTATAAATTCACTCAGAATTCTAAATTCATTTAATTTTACTTAGAATTCTAAATTCATTCAGATAGAGGGAAAGGGAAGAAAGTAAGAGTGCGAATAGAGCTAAAAGAGACGAATAAAATTCGTCGGCTTCACAATCGTTAGATTATTAGCCAAGCAGTCATCGCTACTGCTACTGAAATGAAGGCATAGAATTTGGCCGAGTTTGATTCAGATCAGCTGAATGCAATAGATATTCAAAGCTTTTTTTAAAAGATCCGAGGTATTGGTCCAAGTAGTTGGCCGAGGTGGGGATCGTGGCTTTCGAGTCGTTGGCCGAGTTAGGTGCTTTGGAACTCGGGCTAAGAGTACAAAACCAAATCCATCGAAAAAATTTGTCTTTTCCTATAACTTTTGTAATCCTTTTCTCCATTTTTTCAGGTAAAAGTTTTACGCTTTCGATAATCGTTAATTCGTGTCCACCTCAAGTAGCAACCTACAATAAAGCAATCAAAGTGACCGTCGATGGACCAAGAGAACCAAGATCAAAAATGCGTAAGTCATATTTTGTGGTTAAAGGTCTTTTTGTAAAAACTATCTTGATTTTTCAGGTCATCAATCATTCCATCCATTCCAGTTTGGACCTAGGCCTTTTCCTTTTCCTGGAGGACTCGACCCGCAGCGAGTAGAATCCCTTCCGTTCAAGCTCTCAGGTAAGAATTTCGAAGATCTCTTAAAATTAACCAGGGATTTAATTAGAGAGGGTCGAAATAGCCCTTTTGACCCTTGATATATAATAAGCCCTTCACAGAACATCAATCAATTCATGGGTCAAAGGATATCGAACAGTAATTTTTTATTTACATTCTAATTTTTATTGCGTATGTATTCCGCAAGGGGGTTGATTTTACTATCATACAATAACCATGGAGGAAGAAATGACTGTGATAACGGGTATCTCACGACGCGTTTCGGCTTAAAAAGCCTCGTCAGGTGAGCTTCTCCCTCTATCACAATCATTTTATCTTTTCTATGTGCCCTTATCTCCGAGAGATTTAGTAGACACAGAGGGAAGCCGGAAACAAACTGTTTCCCTTCATTTCACCGCCGCGGGCCGCCACCGTTCACCGTTCGGAATAGCTCACCTGACGAGGCATTTTAAGCCGAAACGCGTCGTGAGATACCCTTTATCACAGTCATTTCTTCCTCCATTATCAGTTAACTATAATAGTAATTGTTTATTATTTTACATTTTATTTTAATTTTTATTACGTATTATTTTATTCCGTATATTTCTATCAAATAATTAACCAATTATGGAGGAAGAAATGACCGTGATAACGGGTATCTCACGACGCGTTTCGGCATAAAAAGCCTCGTCAGGTGAGGTATTCCCTTGAAGAATGAGGACGGCGCGGCGGTGAGCTTGAAAGAGATGGTGTTTACGGCTTCCCGCTGTATCCACTAAATCTCTTGGAGGTTGAGGCACAGTGAAAAGATGGAAATGACTGTGAATGAGGGAATAGCTCACCTGACGACACTTTTTAAGCCGAAACGCGTCGTGAGATACCCGTTATCACGGTCATTCTTCCTCCATTAATGGTTAATTATTTGATTTTTTTATTTGGACTTTTTGATATGACTTATGAGGTATTTTGGGGAACCATGGTAACCACTGTAAGCCGCTTAACCTCCTCGTCGAATTATACTATATCATCCCCTTTTCATTTTAAATCCTACCCGAATCATTTAAAGCCTATTATTTCTCTGAGCTTTTTTTTATTTTATTTTGTTTATTAATTTTTTTAGGCCAGTTTTTTTTGGGGGTTGTTGGAATTAGAGGGCGTGCAAATTGGTTCGGGTTATTTGCGAGAAGATTGTTTTAACAAGACCGCCGCGGAATTGTGGGGGATGAAATGCGGTGCGACTCGAGTGAAGCTCGCGGTTTGAGGGCATCCCGCAGCTCCCCGCATCGCCTTTGATTCGTTCATCAATAATCAAAACTTAATTAATTTGATATCTTTCCTCACTAATCGAGGTTTTTAAAATAGTTCTCAATTTCAAGCATAAAAAAAATATTAATCCCAGAGATTTCAAAAACCTAAAAGTGGCCTAAAAGTCTTGAATTATCCTACCAACTTAACTTTTTTCCTATAAAAAAACCTTTGTGCCTTTACATTTTATTCTCAATATCTCGAAAACCGTTAGATATACAGGGTAGACAACTTAAGCCTTTTTGAAGGGCGTTTAAAAGGGCTTTCCAAAAAGTTGTAATTTAAGGAAATCGGTCCAGCCGTTTCTGAGAAATTTTTTTTGAAAAATTTTTTAGTATCAAGGTAGAAATAATGGACTTTTTGCGCAAGAGATGTCTCTCTCGTAACGGGTGGAAGTATGAAATTTCTCCCTACTAAAATGATAATAAAAGTAAAATAATGATCTTTTATTTTTACACCAACTATTCGTAAAACATACAAGGAGTATTTGGTGATAATTTGGTGAAAATCAGGCAGTCTCCGTTATACTTCCCCTCTGTTATAATTCCCCTCTGTTATAATTCCCCTCTTTAATACTTCCCCCTCCTATATTGTTCCTTCTCTTTAAAGAAGTTTTCGTTGGAAGCTCTTCAAACTATTACATAGGTACTTTACATTATTCTCAACTATCTCGAAAGCCGGTAGATATACAGGGTAGCCAACTTTGACCTTTTTGAAGGGCCTTTAAAAGGGCTTTCCAAGTAGTGGTAACTAAAAGAAATCAGTCCAGCCCTTCCTGAAATAGCCGCGTTTTTAATTCGTCTAGAGGGAGTTTTAACTTTTTAGATTTATTCTCAAATATCTCGAAAACCGTTAGATATACAGGGTAGACAACTTTGACCTTTTTTAAGGGCGTTTAAAAGGGCTTTCCAAGTAGTAGTAACTAAAGGAAATCAGTCCAGCCCTTTCTGAAAATTTCAGGAACAATAATATCCGCGTTTTTAATTCGTCTAGAGGGGAGTTTTAACTTTTTAGATTTATTCTTAAATATCTGGAAAACCGTTAGATATACAGGGTAGCCAACTTAAGCCTTTTTGAAGGGCGTTTAAAAGCAAAAAGTGGTAATTTAAAGAAATCGGTTCAGCCGTTTCTGAGGGCATAGATCCATAATCGATTTGACTCTACGGGGGCTTCCTTCCCCAAAAACCCTCCATGAAGGGTAAAACAATAACTTCTTTAAGGAACTTTAAAATCCGGTGGAAATAAAAGAAGAAATAAATGGACCCCTGGGAATGTTCCGGAATAAACATGTCTAAAAACCGAATATGTCGGATGTCGCAGTAATCTTCAAAAGTTGAAATTCTGAGAATATAGTCCTAATATTCTCCACTACCGAAATAATTACTTCTCCGAAAACGTTCTTAACTTCTATAAAAATAGCGGAAAAAGAAGGTTGGGGTGGGAGGAATGAAAATAATGAAGTTTAAATATTAAGAGAATTAAAAAAAATGAATATTTTTTGTATTTTACGGAGTAAAATTGAGAAGGCAGTGGTTCCTTCCTCATAACATACTTAGATTTGAAATTTTCTATCAAATTAATTCCATTTTATCATCTATTTAAGCGATCATAATTATTTTAAGTAATATTTTTAAAAAACTGACCTTTTGAAAGTAGAAAAATGAGAAGATTCCGAAGAGAAGAAATCCCGAGCGGCGTCTTTCCACGGCGGGCTGGAACTTGATCGTGCAAGTGGATTCTCCCACCCCTGCGACAACATTTTATTGCTAAAAACAAAACAATCATTAGTTCAAACATTAAGAGCATTTTTTTAAAAATATTAATGAAAATTGGAAATTTTTTGAATTGTATGGAGTAAAATTGAGAAAGAAGAGTTTCCTTTGAAAGGGCGCCCCTCCCCGAATCCTAGTTTGTTGTTTTGTGAGTTTTCCGCCTTTTTTTTACTGCGATGTTTTATAACAAAATAAAAATAATCTTTAATGAAGTTTAAATATTAAAAGAATTAAAAAAAAAGAACATTTTTTGTATTATACGGAGTAAAATTGAGAAGGCAGTGGTTCCTTCAAAAGGTCCCCTCCCCTCTCCGAATCCAAGCTGCAAACCCTAGTTTTGATTCGGTTCTTTCAATCCGCCCTCCAAAATGTAAGTTTTTTAATTTTCTTATTTCTTTATCTACTTTTTCAACCAACACTTGGGAGTATTGGGTTTGTTTTGAAAAGTAAGATTACTTAACAAAACTATTCAACTCTCCCATTTTTTTATGGTCCCTCCGCCATTTTTTTCTATGTTTATCAACACTTTAAACCTCCATAAGAAATTATTGTTTTACTCTCCATGGAGGGTTTATGTGGGGTCAAATCGATCTCAACTTTGTCTGTGGTGCCGGCCTTCCGTAGTATTTTTTCCACTACACTTTACGGCCACTGTTTTCTACCGATTTTCACAAAAATTTCTTTAGTCGGTGAACAAAAAAGTAACGAGGGCGATTGTTGAATGCCTAATACCTTGCTCATATATTTTTGCCCACCCTTATATTTTGGAATTCAAACTAATTGAGGCGCTCCGGGTACGAAGGGCGAACTCGACATCGGACAAATTTTTTTTTTTTCATTTTCAGATTCTAGACCTTTTGAAGAATACACCCATGTAATTTTATATTGAGTTTGCCCTTTTTTCCCCTTTAAAATACGTAAAAACCGATATGCGGCAAAGCTCTAACTGCGATATCCGAGCGGGTACGAAGGGCGAACTCGTATCCTAGTCCACTACCCCCACTCCTTTTCCGGGAGCCCCACTCCTCTGGAATAGCTCACCGCCACGAAATAAAAATATATTATTATACATTTTGTGAATTAATAATCGTAAAAATATTCGAAAATTTAAAAAAAAACCCTTTCCTCTATGATTCTATAAAATCTAAAATCTCGCCACGAAAATTCCAGAGAGCGACTTTTGTCGAGTTCGCCCTTAACAGAAAACTTTATAATGCGAACATCTCGAAACTACGTTTTGTCGAGTTCGCCCTTCGTACCCGGAGCGCCTCTATTGTTCCTTTTTCTGTGCCGCACAATAACGTAATTTATAGTTTTTGAACAAATAGCGTTTTTTTATGCAGAAATGCTTAATTTACAAAAAAGGGAGAATATGCCGATTAAGTTATAAACTTGTTATCGAGTTAGAACTCGTTAAAATCTTATTTTGATCGTTGTCATTCTTTGACATCTCTTAATTTATTACTTGAAAAATGCAAACATAAACATTTAATGTGGACACCTGCGTTTTTATTTTGATTTTAATATCTTGATTTCTCTCAGTCTTTTATCTTCTGATGAGAGTTGCAATTTTTTTCTTTTAATACAAGCCCCCCCCCCCCCCCCCCCCAAAAAAGAAGCAAGTTGAACGAATTTTTTGATGAGGGAAAAAACACTAAGTGTTTGAAATTTAAAAAATTCACTGCGGCCGAACCCGTTGGTATGATTTTCACCAAATTTTCTGAATTTTTGGTGTAAAAAAATGTTTTTAGTTGGAAGAAATTTGATACAATAAGATTTTTAAAGAATATCGATACATATTTCAACCCAAGAATAATTAACTTCCTTAAACGAGAGCTTCACACTCTGGGAAAAACAGTTTTTTCAGGGTGGCCGCCGACCAGGAAAACCGGGGAAATCAGGGAAAGGTCAGGGAATTATTATTATTATTTATTTTATTTTATTTTTTTAGGTAGATTTCTTTTCTTCAAAAATCTACCTATTGTAATGTACCAAGTAGTCGCAGATTCAAAAAATTTTCTATACGTTTTTCGTTTCATACCTCCTGGACCCCAAAACCATCCTCAGTTGAAAAGTTTATATATATATATATATATTAGCACGATAACTGGAGCAATTTTAATGTGAGGGTGACGATATCCGGTATTTAGAGCTTTTATCTCAATAGCTCGGACGAGTTCGTTAATGGCTGAAATCGGACCAGCGATTCACCTACTTTACTTAGGGCTTAAAAGACAAAATTAGCATTTTCTATTGAAATCCTAGTCCTTTTGCAAAAAAAAACTTTAAGACCTCTGCGAGGGCGTGTAAAAAATTAATTAAAGCAGGTTTGGACGAGCCAGGCGCAAAATATTGAACTAGCTAAACTTTTAAAAAAATTTGAATTTATACCGGGAAATTATTAAATATTTTATTAATAAAATTATCAGATGTTTTTCTAGGGGCTCAGTGGCGCAATTTTCGGTAGATTTTTTATTTTTTTTTAGAATCCTGAAATTTGGTATTTAGGGCTAGCTCGGACGAGTTCGGTAACGTCTGAAATCGCTCAAGGGAGTTCGGTAACGTATGAAATCGCTCAAGGGGTTCAGGTAGGTACTTTACTTAGGGCCCAAACTAGAAAATCTCACAATTTATGGTACCTACAGCAATCTTTTAATCGCATTATAACTAGAAATTAATGCTGCGTTGATAGCAAACAAAGATTGAGAGTTACATATTAATTTTAATCATGAAAAGAAATCTACCTTTTAGTCCCTGCTACCGCAGGGTCATTTTTTTTTTGTCAAACGTCAGGGAAATCTCTCTTTCTCTAAACGAAAAATAATAAAACAAGTGGCTATGTTTTGTATTGAAAGTAATTTCCTCCATCTACAGGGTGGCCACCAATTTTTCAGTTTGGAATTCCCTGACTTTTTTCCATAATTTCCCTGACAACTTAAGGGGGGGGGGGTGATAGAGATAAAATAATATGTATTTAGATAAAAATAATTTATTTTTAGTAAAAGGAAATTAGTTAATTAATTATAAAAGATTTGGGGGGGGGGGGGGGCTGTGGTGTAACACCGTTTAGAGAGAGGAGAAATTTCCCTGACTTTTGTCAAAAAAAAAGAAAAAAAAAAAAAAAAAAAAAAAAAAAAAAAAAAAAAAAACATAATTTCTTTACTTTTTCCTGGTTTTCCCGGTCGTTTGGCCACCTTGCTACATAACCTCCTTGCAAACCTCCTTGGTTTACATCCATGGAGGAAAATTCCTACCTCAAAACATTTAACTATTGGGCCTTGCTACACCACATACCCCCCCCCCCCCCCCTTGTTCACGTATATAATTAATTAATTTCTTTTCAATAAAAATAAATTATTTTTATCTTTAGCAACGTTATATACCGTCGCGTTAGTTCTAACACCGGCTATCTCATTTTCCTAGGTTTTCAGGAGAGCCAAAATACGGATTAATTTCTCATTGGAATCAATGCATCACCTGTTGGCTAAATCGTGAACTACGCGTTTTCTGTTGGTAATAGGGTTAAACTACCAACGGAATTCGATTTTCAACAAAATTTACCATCGGAAACAATGCCTAACTCAAATTGGTAAAAATGACTTATCCGGTTCTAGAACTAACGCGACGATGTATATTTTCGCGTTAGTTCTAACACTGGCTATCTCATTTTTCCTAGGTTTTCAATAGAGCAAAAATACGGATTAATTTCTCATTGGAATCAATGCATCACCTGTAGGCTAAATCGTGAACTACGCGTTTTCTGTTGGTAATAGGTTTAAACTACCAACGGAATTCGATTCTCCACAAAATTTACCACCAGAAACAATGCCTAACTCAAAATTGATAAAAAATGACTTATCCGGTGTTAGAAATAACGCGACGATATATTTCCAATGCACATTTATCTCCCCCCCCCCCCCCCCTCATTGAATCGACAGGGATATTATGGAAAAATGTCGGGGAAAAGTCAGGGAATTCCAAACTGAAAAATTGGCTGCCACCCTGTTTTTTTTCTCTCGCTTTTAAATTCGTTTAAAAAAAATATAGCGTCAGTGAGCACAGAGCGCATAAGAAATGTCGAGTTCTTTTTTTTCATCTGTCAACAAAAGGGGTCAGAAATCGGGAGTATTTACCGACAGGGAGAAGTGCAGGTTGCACAGAGAGTGACTATAGCTTTTGTAATCGAATGAACGGAGGGCTGCCTGGGAGTGTTTACCTAAGGCTCCTAACACAGTTGCTCAATGCTATTAAACTCCCTTACGTGTCCTTGTCAATTTGTTCTCTCCGCCGTCACCCTCACCCTCCCCCTAAGCAGCCCCACAAAAAAAGAAAGAAAAAATACCAGCAATCATCTCTGTATTCAAGGAAAGTCTCTCAATTGGATTACATTGTGTTTAAACGGTCTTACGTCACCACCCTCAAGAAACTTTCACCCCTTTTCTTACTCTGATTGCGCCCTTTTATCTCAGTAATTATATTAATCCCTGGTAGCCCAGATGGGAGTTTTTCATTTACCTAATCACCTTTTTCCTTATCTCAATTTCCGAATAAATTAGACTTCCTTTTGCGTTTCCTGTTTTATAATTTAACTTTTTTAAATGCTGGTCAAGAGGTCAGAGCACTCTGTGGATGTAATTTTAACCCTTTCGCTCCCTCTAGTACTCGGGTGGATATGTAGAGATCGCACATGCCCACTTTGCATGGGGTAGAATTGACAGAACCTCCCTACTCCCACCCCATTATATTATTTAGAAAAATTATTTTTTTGCCGATTTTGAGGAGTTTAAAGTTGAGAAGGGAGGGGTGTTAATATCCTGAGCGCCTAAACTTAAGTACGAAGCCTCCCCGCGCTTACTGTGATTAACGGCGACATTAAGGCGACATCTTTTAACTTTCTTGAAACTTATTATGATACCCTTGAAAGACGGTTTTTTGGGGTCAAATCTGTCAAATTAAAAATTAGGTTAAAGAAAAAATTTCCTGCGCCTCAGTTCAGTCCTATTTCTAACGTTAGTTCTAACAGCGGATAAGTCATTTTTTATCAATTTTGAGTTAGACATTTTTTCTGATGGTCAATTTTGTGAAGAATAGAATTCTGTTGGTAGTTTAACCGTATTACCAACAGAAAACCCGAAGTTCACGATTTAGCCAACAGCCATTGATTCCAATGAGAAATTAATCCGCATTTTGGCTCTCCTGAAAAGCTTGGAAAAATGACTTGTCCGGTGTTAGAACTAACGCGACGATTTATTTATTATTGTGATACCCTTGACAGACGGTTTTTTGGGGCGAAATTTCGCCATGACTCCGGTTAAAGTGAATTCGTATAAAATAAAAATTCGGTTGTAGTAGATGGTTTTTTGGGGCGAATTTTCGCCATGACTTCGGTTACAGTAAATTGGGATAAAATGAAAATTCGGTTGCGGTAGACGGTTTTTTGGGGCAAAATTTCGCCATTCGGTTGTAGAAAATTCGGTTGTAGTAGACGGTTTTTTGGGGCGAAATTTCGCCATGACTTCGGTTATAGTAAATTCGGATAAAATAAAAATTCGGTTATAGTAAAAAATTACCCGGGCTCCAAATCAGTCTTATTTATTAACTTTTTATTATTGTGATACCCTTCACAGACGGTTTTTTGGGGCGAAATTTCGCCATGACTTCGGTTAAAGTGAATTCGGATAAAATAAAAATTTGGTTGTCGTAGACGGTTTTTTGAGGCGAAATTTCGCCATCACTTCGGTTATAGTAAAGTCGGATAAAATAAAAATTCGGTTGTAGTAAAAAATTTTCCGGGCCCCAGTTCAGTCTTATTTATTAACTTCTTATTATTTTGATACTCTTGACAGACGGGTTTTTGGGGCGAAATTTCGCCATGACTCCGGTTAAAGCGAATTCGGATAAAATAAAAATTCGGTTGTAGTAGACGGTTTTTTGGGGCGAAATTTCGCCATGACTTCGGTTATAGTAAGTTCTATCTAAGTAAAAAAAGAAGAAAAAAAACTAGCTGGCAGAAATTTGGGGTGTTCTCGCCCGTTCTTTGTGGTGTGGCTGGGCGAAGACTTCCATGTTTCTTACCTGGATACTGAAAAAAACGTTTTCGTTAGTTGGGCGCTACTTGGAGGAAGTTTCCGTCCTTCCGGCACCCTTTCCCGTTTTCATTCAGCTCCTCATTTATTTTAGAACAATCCTAATCCTCTTTCACGTAAAACCCTTGACACCCCCCTCCTACACCACCGGCACACCCTTTACAGAATTAATTATTATTCTGCTTAATGGAATTTTAACGACACTCAGAACGGATTGTTTCTTAAGACTTGAGGATTAGAGTTCGGTATTAAGGAGATATCAAACGATTTTCAATCGGGATCCTTTTGCAAGGTAAAAATAAAAGAAATTTGAACTTAATTACTTAAAAACAAGCTAAATAATAAGTTTTATTCAGCCTTTTTCAACAAAAACAACCCCTTCTTTTTGTCAGTCTTTCAGTCAGTTCAGTCTTTCTGCGCACAAGTTGGAAATCCAAAAAACTAGACGGGGAAACGGTTGCTATGGTCGATAATACTTAAAGGATTGCACGATAAAGGGTAGGGGATATCCAGGTGCTATTATTGCGAGAGCTAATTAGTGAGCTGTTGAGCGTTTTAATCACATAAGTGTGCCCCGATCGATTGTAGAAATTATAAAATGAAAATTAGTGGAAACCCTCCTTCAAAAATGGTGATTCAAACATGACGTTTCCTCAAACAGCTGTATCACAACTTTGTGGATCTTCCAACTTTGTCTGTGGTGCCGGCCGGCCGTAGCGTTTTTTCCGGAACACTTTTCACCCACAATTTTCACCGGATTTTTTAAGGTATTGCTGACGACAAATACCCTGTTTTGAACGTTTTAGATTTTTTTTCTTCGAAATCTGTAATATTTAAAGTTTTTCTTCTGAGAAATATAATTTTTTCGGCATTTTCCTCGGTTTTCTTGTAAAAAAAACACCCTTTTAAAGACGTTTCCTTTGGCCTTTGTGACCAGAAACCGTTTTTTTTGGGCGTTTATCCTGGTGTTTACTCTCAGAAACACCTTTTATGGCCATTTCTTCTTTCTTCATGCCTAGAAACACCCATTTTCGAGCGTTTCCTCGGTATTTATGCCCTGAAACACCTTTTTTTGCCCGGTTTTCTCGAATTTTATTCCTAGAAGCACCCTTTTTTCGTTCTATTCCTCTTATTTTGTAATTATAAACACGTTTTTTTCTCCATTTTGGCACAAAAACACACTTTTTTGGGCATTTTATTCGGAATTTAAAAAAAAAAAAAACAACCTATTTAACTTTCTCAATGAAAAGCTAATGTACATACTAGGTACATTTTTAACTTCCTTAAAGAAGTTATTGTGATACCCTCCACTTCTGGTTTTTGGGGAGGGTCTTCCAGAATAGGGTCATCCAATTTTAGCGGATGGCTAAGAAAGATTTACACTCGATTTGATCAGCTGGATGCAATGGATTTGAATTTAATTAAAAGCGAATGTTTTTGAATTTTTACCGAAAAAAGTGATTTTTTTCCCTTTATTTTTTAACAGATGATTTATTTTTGTTTGATTTTATGAACTACCCAGGTGTAATCATCTGAAAGGAGTCTACTTCTTTAGTCCTGCTGCCGCGGAACGAGTTTTTTTTTTCTTTTTAAAAATTTACCCATTTTTTTTATCGCCAATTTTCCAAATTTGTTTAAATAAAACCCCTTTTGAATTTTTCCTCGGTATTCATTTCGAAAAATCATTTTTTGGACATTTCATAGTTTTCAAAACTGTGTTCAGCGGGGCCTTTAAAGGCATATTTCAGAGCCGTTGGGCCATTTCAGACACTTTTTAGCACCCTTGGGCCTTTTACAGACACTTTTTAGCGTCCTAGGGCCTTTTATAGACACTTTTTAACACCCTTGGGCCATTAAAGGCATATTTTAGCGCCCTTTTGCCTTTTATAGACACTTTTTAACACCCTTGGGCCATTAAAGGCATATTTTAGCGCCCTTTTGCCTTTTAAAGACACTTTTTAGCGTCCTTGGGCGTTGTATAGACACTTTTTAGCGTTCTTGGGCCTTTTATAGACACTTTTTAGCGTCCTTGGGCCTTTTATAGACACTTTTTAACATCCTTGGGCCATTAAAGGCATATTTTAGCGCCCTTTTGCCTTTTAAAGACACTTTTTAGCGTCCTTGGGCGTTGTATAGACACTTTTTAGCGTTCTTGGGCCTTTTATAGACACTTTTTAGCATCCTTGGGCCTTTTACAGACACTTTTAGCGTCCCTGGGCCTATATAGACACTTTTTTAGCGCTCTTTGGCCTTTTATAGACACTTTTTAGCGTCCTTGGGCCTTTTATAGATACTTTCTAGCATCCTTGGGCCATTAAAGGTATATTTTAGCGCCCTTTTGCCTTTTAAAGACACTTTTTTAGCGCCCTTGGGCGTTGTATAGACACTTTTTAGCGTTCTTGGGCCTTTTATAGACACTTTTTAGCGTCCTTGGGCCTTTTATAGACACTTTTTAGCATCCTTGGGCCATTAAAGGCATATTTTAGCGCCCTTTTGCCTTTTAAAGACACTTTTTTAGCGTCCTTGGGCGTTGTATAGACACTTTTTTAGCGTTCTTGGGCCTTTTATAGGCACTTTTTAGCATCCTTGGGCCTTTTACAGACACTTTTAGCGTCCCTGGGCCTGTATAGACACTTTTTTAGTGCCCTTTGGCCTTTATTAGACACTTTTTTAGCGCCCTTTGGCCTTTTAAAGACACTTTATTAGCGTCCTTGGGCGTTGTATAGACACTTTTTAGCGTTCTTGGGCCTTTTATAGACACTTTTTGCATCCTTGGGCTTTTTACAGACACTTTTAGCGTCCCTGGGCCTGTATAGACACTTTTTTAGAGCTCTTTGGCCTTTTATAGACACTTTTTAGCGTCCTTGGGTCTTTTATAGATACTTTTTAGCATCCTTGGGCCATTAAAGGTATATTTTAGCGCCCTTTTGCCATTTAAAGACACTTTTTTAGCGTCCTTGGGCGGTTGTATAGACACTTTTTAGCGTTCTTGGGCCTTTCTAAAAATAATATCAATTTTGAAAAAATTGGGCCGCAAAATCTGTATTTCATAACATAGTTAATCTTTGTAATCCGTCCACCTTAGCCTTAATCCCGGTTAAAGCTGCTTAACGGTGGTTTAAGGACGTTTTTTTTTCCCCTTTGATCACTTATTCAAAAGTATTCCTTTTGATCAATTATTAAAAAAAAAAAAGAAACCTTGGGGGTTTTTCCGTTGAGGTTTTAAAAGCCGTTTTGAGTGAAGCCTTTAATAACCGCCTCGGGAAGCTATCGTTGTCGAGTATTAGAGACTCTGACGGAGGGAGGCTTACACCCGTTTAAGCAGGCGGCGATATTGTCGTGAAAATCCGCTTAGACTCCCTCTTGGGGGATGGAAATTCTCTATTTATTCAGAAATTCCCTTTTCTCAACGCCCCCGCATTTCTAACCCCTTCAAGTCACGTAGAGCCATCTGTTAGCTTCAACTTTTTTTTTCTTTCTTAAAGATAAAAGGAAATTATAATCGATAAAATTACTAGTTTGAAGATCTTCATGTGAAAACTTCCTTAAAGAGAATTAAAAATATAGGAGGGGGAAGTATTAAAAAGAGGAAGTATAAAGGAGGGGAAGTATAAATGAGGGAAAGTATAAAGGAAGGGGGAGTTTTTTTTTTTTTTTTTTTTTTTTTTTTAAATTAAGTGTTTTTTTCAAATTAAGTGTTTTTTTCAAGTATCAAGGTAGAAATAATGGGATTTTTGCCCAAGGGAGGTCCCTCTCGTAACGGGTGGAAGTATGAAATTTCTCCCTACTAAAATGATGATTAATTTTACACGTAAAATTCCTAAAAAATATAAGGAGTAAGTGGCCGTCAAGTGTCCCGGAAAAATGCTACGGCCGGCCGGCACCGCAGACAAAGTTGAGATCGGTAAAGATCAATATTCGATTTGACCCTCCGGGGTCTGTAAGACCCTTCCCCAAAAACCCGACGTGTAGGGTATCACAATAACTTTTTTAAGGAAGTTAAAAAGCTGAAGATGCATAATCAAGTTTAAAGTTGTCCTAAACAAAGGTGGGTAACGTGAGAGCTAACGACGGGTCTACACTAACTATGTGACTGGTAGGGACTTTGGTGTGAACTTTGGCGTGGATCGGGGGTGGGGGGGGGGTTTAAAAGCGGAAGGGAGCCGGCCCCTGGGGTGGCTTTGTAAATGGGAAATAGGGAGAAAGCGGGTTAAAGGGAACGACTCTCCTTTAGAGTTTGTAATCAGTGCGCACCACGTGGATGGGACAGGAACTAATGAGCCTTTTCCGCTCCCAACAAATTACCCCCTTCATCCAACCCCTGCTTTTCCTTTTTACTCCTCACGTCCGACCCCCCCCCCCCCTCGGATTTTCAGAGGCCCAAGGAAAGACACGATTTAAACTTCCAAGCTGACCGCCGAAAATGCCATCGGCAATCCCCCTCCCTATGAAAAAGTACTAGTTTGAAGAGCTTCCAACGAAAACTTCCTTAAAGAAATGTAAAAAATATAGGAGGGGGAAGTATAAGGGAGGGAAGTATAACGGAGGGTTGTATAACCATATGAAAAAGTACTAGTTTGAAGAGCCTCCAACGAAAACTTCTTTAAAGAGAAGTAAAAAATATAGGAGGGGGAAGTATATGGGAGGGGAAGTATAATAACGGAGGGAAGTATAACGGAGGGTTGTATAATGGAGGGGGAAGTTTTTTTTCCAAAAAATTTTCCGATTTTTTTCCAAAAAAATTTTCCGATTTTTCACAAAAAATTTTCCGATTTTTTCACAAAAAATTTTCCGATTTTTTTCCAAAAAAATTTCCGGTTTTTTTTCCAAAAAATTTTCCGATTTTTTTCCAAAAAATTTTCCGATTTTTTCCAAAAAATTTTCTAATTTTTTTCGAAAAATTTTCCGAGTTTTTTTCGAAAAATTTTCCGATTTTTTTTTTCGAAAAATTTTCCAAGTTTTTTTCGAAAAATTTTCCGATTTTGCCATCTTTTACGTTCTTTTGAACCACAAAAACCTATTTTACTATTTTCTACATATTACTATTTTTACTACCAATCACTATTTCTTGGTTAAGTACTTTAGCCACGTGATTTTTTTTCGGGGGGGGGGGGGGGGGGTAGAATCCAGTAAGAGTCCTTGATCTACCACGCACGGAGGCCGCAAATTCCATACATTTTAAGTCTACATTTGAAAATCTTAAGAATGCTAAACCCGCAAAACCGTAGTGTTGTGCAGAAGAATAAAGGGAAACTTGACGAAAAAACTAAAACTCTGACTGAGTCCAAAGTAGGCTCTTTTTATAGGCATAACTCCACAGTAGCGCCTTTTAAAATAATTAGTTTTTGAAAATTTTAAGAATTAATTTTTATTTTTGTGTTTACTCATAAAATTTTTGGTATTAGATTTTTTTAGGTGAGAATTCATGTAGCGTGATTGGTGTCGCTTCCACGTGAGCTTACGTGTCCCTACGGCTATATAAAAAATTATTTATTTTTTTTTAGGTCAACATTTTATTTATTTTTAAACAATTTAATATTCTTTCGTAAAAAGACTTAAATAAGGGGAGGGGAATGTGCGATAGGAAAAAAGAAATTAAACTTTTATTTGAAAAGAGGGAGGGAATCGGATATAGAAAAAGAAAAAGAGCGGAAACTCCGGAGACAGCAATAAGAAGCCAATTTTAGGAAAATTGGCAAAGGAAGAATGTAATTAGTTTTGTCTGTGGAGACCGTTGGGCGGATAGGTCTCGACGGTGGGGGGGGGGGGGGGGGGTTCGGTGGTGTTTATTGTGTTTGGCGTCATATGGAGGTGCAATAAGGGGTTGAAGCCGGTGGAAGGGGGGTGGCATTATGACGTCAGAAGGTGGGGGTGCGGGATCCCTCATTGGTCCTCCGCAACCCACAACCGCCTCTACCCTCTCTTCGCGCGAAAATCACCCTCCTTTTCTCTTCTCCTTCTTACCGCCTTCCCACCACCCCCCGCCGGCCGTCCCTCTTTAATCTTTCCTTCTCTTTTCCTCGTTTCCTCGTTCCGTTCCCACCTCTTCCCCACCACCGGCGGCTCCGTTCGATGAGGACAATCGGATCCTCTTTCTTAGTGAACTGGACCCTTTAACCATATTACCCCCCCCCCCCCTTAACACGTGACCAAACTACACCCCCGACTTTTATTTAAAAAACTGAATTAAAATAAACTTTTTAACCCTCAAATTATATTCTAAAGAATTCGTATACATTCATGAATTAAAAAACTTATGGAAGACAGAACTAAATTGGGTGGGGAAAGACAGTGCTGCCAACCTTCTTTCACCCAATAATCCCCCCCCCCCTCACCATCCCAATGAACTTACTTTTTATGGCGTTTCTACTAATTTCGAAAAATTATCCGGTAATTTTTTTTTTCAAAAAATTTTTAAGTTTTTTTTTTTTTTCAGAAATCCATTGATTTCTAGAAAATTAGTTAATATTCTCAGGTTTCTAAAAAAACACTACAAATCGTCGCGTTAGTTCTAACACCGGCTATCTCATTTTTTATCAATTTTGAGTTTGGCATTGTTTCTGAGGGTAAATTTTGTGGAGAATCGAATTCCGTTGGTAGTTTAACCCTATTGCCAACTGAAAACGCATAGTTCACGATTTAGCCAACAGGTGATGTATTAATTCCAATGAGAAATTAATCCGTATTTTAGCTCTCCTGAAAACCTTGGAAAAATGACTTGTCCGGTGTAAGAACTAACACGACGAAATATTCTCAGGTTTCTAAAAAAAATTTATAAATGGTCAAAAATGAGGCTTTTTTGGAGGGGGGGGGGGTGAGGCTTACCAGGAAATAAGTCAAAAAGGTGTTTTTCAACAGAAAAAATTATAAGTGGTCAAAAATGAGGCTTTTTTGGGCCAAAACTATTGGTGGGAGGGGAGGGGCCGGGTAGATTAACCATGAAATATTTAAAAAAAATGTGTTTTTCAACAGAAAAAAATTATAAATAGTCAAAAATGAGGCTTTTTTGGCCAAAAACTTGGGGGGGGGGGAGGCTTACCGTGAAATATGGCAAAAAGGTGTTTTTTAACAGAAAAAAAATTTATAAACAGTCAAAAATGAGGGTTTTTGGGCCAAAACTATGGGTGGATGGGGGGGGGGGTTAGGCTAACCATGAAATATTTAAAAAAATGTGTTTTTCAACAGAAAAAAATTTATAAATAGTCAAAAATGAGGCTTTTTTGGCCAAAAACTTGTGGGGGGGGGGGGAGAGGCTTACCGTGAAATATGGCAAAAAGGTGTTTTCAACAGAAAAAAAGATTGTTTTGGGGGAAATGTGCGTAAAATCCTTCTAAAAAGTGATTTTCTGCCTAAATAACTAGAAACATATAAAAAGTATGATGCACGCTGTTGAGATAGAGGAGAGATCTCGCTCTCGTCATCGCGAAATATGTTTGGGCTTTCACTTTATCACCAAGGCGTAAGCTCCAGAAGTTCGTTAAAAAAATCATAAGTTTATGGGAGGCCCACAGTTTTTTAGGGGACCGGAATTCTGAATGGTATAAAGTCAAGAAAAGGGTTGTAAAAGGTCCGGGCGTGATATTTGGGCTTGTAAGGTCGTGGACTTGGGTCTAGAAGTCGGCGTTTAGGACTTCTTGGGAGGGTAACCCTTGTAACTAATTAAATCTCCGTTTATAAAAAGGTCAACCCTTTCTTGTCGCCTCCCCGCAACTCATATAAATCTCGTGACTTTTTAAAATCGCACCGAAACCCCTTTGGGGTTTTCAATCTTTAAGGTTAGGACCAAAAGTTTAAGGTGTCCTTTTAACGACCTTTTTTTTGTTCAAGTTTCAAATTCGAAATTTACCCTCTATTGTCACTAACGAGATTCATTGTTCGCAGGTCTTGCTCAGCAGCTTGGAGAAGGCGGCTGGGGTAGAGCTGGATATCCTTATTTGCCGCCTCCGCCTCCTTTACATCATTCACAACTTTTAGCCTTATCCGGACATGGACCACCAGGTATTTTTAAAAAATAAAAATTTTTTTTTCATTTTTTGATTTTCATCATTTTTTCAAATTTTCATCATTTTTTTTTAATTGCAGAGATATGTAGAGAACCTTTGGGCCCGATAAGCGTAGCAGTTTCTGGTGAAGAAAAAAGTCCTGTGGAAGGCGCAGGACTTTTGACGACCGCGGGAGAACAAAGACCGTCTTCGTCTTCAGGAGGATCTGGAGGAACATCTCCCGAGCCGAGACCTTCAACGCCACCGCCTCCGCTCGGACTTCACCATCCCGCGTTTTTCAGCCTACTTCTTCAAGCGCCGCTTTTACCACCTTCCCACTGGCTCTACCCGCATCTTTACCCGCCTCTTATTCGTCCGCCGGACCCACCTTTGTCAAGTCCGCCAACTAAATCATCACCCAAAACTACCAAACGTACCACAGACGTCTGGAGACCATATTAATGTCGGCGTAACTTCTAATAAAAAAGTCAATTTTAAGATTTTTATGTCTTTAGACTCTTAAACGCCATCTTTCATTCTTGAACTTCCAGGATCAATAAAAAGCACTTTTTCTTTTTTAAAAAATACTTGAGGTTAAAGGTGGACGGAATGAGGTAGAATTTTACTAACTTTTAGCGCTGTCAAAATTAATTATTTAAAATTATTTCATCATAGTTTGGCTTATCTTCTCTTCGTTTTCTCATTTTTCTCTTAACAGAAAACTCATATTTTATGACGCCAATTTTATTTAAAAAATAATTTGATTTTATTAAGTTTCTAGATTATTAGGAGTCCCCAATGAAATAAATGTTTTTTTGGCAGAAAGACCGGAAAAAGTGAAAGAAAATATGAGAAAAACCGTTATTTTCCAGTATAAAAACCGAAAAAAACGGCTAAAATATCCACCGAAGCGGTTCTTTGGAGCTGACAACCGGGAAAAAAATGATTAATAGTCAAAAATTTTTGGGCAAAAATTTGGGGGGTGGGGAGGCTTACCGTGAAATACGAAAAAAATGTGTTTTTGGGATTTTTGGGTAAAACCTGTGGGGGGGGGGGGGGGGGCTTACCAGGAAATAAGTCAAAAACGTGTTTTTCAACCGAAAAAAAAGAGAAAAAATTTTAAGCGGTAAAAAATGAGGCTTTTGGGCAAAAATTTGGTGGGGGGGCTTACCTTAAAATATGGTAAAAAGGTGTTTTTCAACAGAAAAAAAAATTATAAATAGTCAAAAATGAGGGTTTTTCGGGCAAAAACTTTGGAGGGGTGGGGAGGCTTACCAGGAAATAAGTCAAAAACGTGTTTTTCAACCGAAAAAAGAGAAAAAATTAGAAGTGGTCAAAAATGAGGCTTTTTTGGACAAAAATGGGGGGGGGGGGGAGGCTTACCTTGAAATATGGCAAAAAGGTGTTTTTCAACAGAAAAAAAAATAAATAAATAGTCAAAAATGAGGGATTTTCGGGCAAAAACTTTGGAGGGGGGGAGGCTTACCGTGAAATATGGCAAAAAGGTGTTTTTCAACAGAAAAATATTATAAATAGTAACAAATTTTTGGTCAAAAAATGCTGGGGGGGGGGGGGGGTAGGCTTACCGTGAAATACGAAAAAAATGTGTTTTTGGGATTTTTTGGGCAAAAACTTGGGGAGGGGGGGGGGAGGCTTACCAGGAAATAAGTCCAAAACGTGTTTTTCAACCGAAAAAAGAGAAAAAATTAGAAGTGGTCAAAAATGAGGCTTTTTTGGACAAAAATGGTGGGGGGGGGGGGGGAGGCTTACCTTGAAATATGGCAAAAAGGTGTTTTTCAACAGAAAAAAAAAAAATAAATAAATAGTCAAAAATGAGGGATTTTCGGGCAAAAACTTTGGAGGGGGGGAGGCTTACCGTGAAATATGGCAAAAAGGTGTTTTTCAACAGAAAAAAAAAATAAATAAATAGTCAAAAATGAGAGATTTTCGGGCAAAAACTTTGGAGGGGGGGAGGCTTACCGTGAAATATGGCAAAAAGGTGTTTTTCAACAGAAAAAAAAATAAATAAATAGTCAAAAATGAGGGATTTTCGGGCAAAAACTTTGGAGGGGGGGAGGCTTACCGTGAAATATGGCAAAAAGGTGTTTTTCAACAGAAAAAAAAATTATAAATAGTCAAAAATGAGGGTTTTTCGGGCAAAAACTTTGGAGGGGTGGGGAGGCTTACCGTGAAATATGGCAAAAAGGTGTTTTTCAACAGAAAAAATATTATAAATAGTAACAAATTTTTGGACAAAAAATGCTGGGGGGGGGGGGGGGGGGGTAGGCTTACCGTGAAATACGAAAAAAATGTGTTTTTGGGATTTTTTGGGAAAAAACTTGGGGAGGGGGGGGGGGGAGAGGCTTACCAGGAAATAAGTCAAAAACGTGTTTTTCAACCGAAAAAAGAGAAAAAATTAGAAGTGGTCAAAAATGAGGCTTTTTTGGACAAAAATGGGGGGGGGGGGGGGAGGCTTACCTTGAAATATGGCAAAAAGGTGTTTTTCAACAGAAAAAAAAATTATAAATAGTCAAAAATGAGGGTTTTTCGGGCTAAAACTTTGTGGGGGTGGGGAGGCTTACCGTAAAATATTGCAAAAAGATGTTTTTCAACAGAAAATAAAATATTACAAATAGTCAAAAATTTTTGGGGAAAACGGCCAAAAATCGAAAAGGAAGGGTATTTTTGGCGGGACAACGGGGAAAACTTTCCAAAAACCCAGTAAAGCGGTTGTTTTTGGAAGAAACACCGAAAAAACACTACTGTTTTTTGGAGGGAAATCCAGAAAAATTATGCCTAAAACCGAGTAGAGCGGCGGTTTTTGTCAAAAAGATCACGAAAACAGGCAAAAAATCTACTACAACAGATTTATCTAGATTATTAGGATTCATTTTTAAATTTTTAAATAAACACATTTTAGGTTGGGGATTTCCATTTTTTCCGATATAAAACTTAAAGAAATCGTTACGAATTTTGCCTCAAATTTTAGAAAAATTCTTGAAATAAAAATCGAATCATTTTGAACAGCGCTAGTTGTCAAATTCCACCGTCTATTCCTCACTGTCCATCTTTGCCTTATTTATTAAAAAAAAAAAACCTAAAAAACACAAAAATACCCCCCCCCCTCTTGTTACTCTGTAAATTATTGTAAATAATGTTAAATGTAATCGAGAAAAATATTATGTGTCTTCGAAAAATTATTTTAAAAATATATACAGGATATTGAGAATTTCACTAGATGAAAAAAAAATAGTTGTAAAATATTCACTCTTTATAATGGCTTAAAAAATTTTTTTTTCTTAAAACCCTGTATATATGATAAAAATGTGTGTGAGAGGACTTTCATCGATGTCTATATGTATATATGTTTTAAAATGTAGTTAAAAATGAATAAATGTGTTTTAAGTTTTTTTTTGGTTGTTTTTTCCCCCTACTGAAAGAAGACATTATGTTGTTTTGTTTTTTCTTTCTCGATTGCTAGTGACGTGTGAAGTAAATGTCTAGTTTTTGACGAGGTGACGCCTATGAGACGTTACTCATATTCCCCCGGCGTATCCGCACGTCCGGAAAGCTAACACGATTTCCTCTATCGATTCTGTCATGTTCAGGACTAAATCAGCCGCCCTCCAAACATTTCTTCCGACAAAACTACAAGTGTTTTTTTCTTCTTCCCTCAAGTAGGTAAGTTATAAACGCCGGAAAGTGCGGTTCAAAAGTCATGACATGTTTATTATCACCGTTAAGGTGACCATTTCGTTACCTGAGAAAAAACTTCTTTTGTGAGGGAACGACTTTAAACTGTAATTAGTATCCGCATCCAAGAAAAACAGACTCGTAAATATAATTTTTTACGGAGTGCGGGAGGTTAGCCCCCCGAAAAAAAAAGGAGGTAAACAAAAAGTAATGACATCCATTGAGGGACAAAAACTACTTTTTACGCCTCATAACTAAACATGAGTCGTTTATTTTTATAACCTCCTACGCCTCTCCCAAGAACAAAGAAGCCGAATTTATAAAGTAATTTTAAGAATTTTTTTCTTAGGCAATAAAAATGCCACACTATTTAGATTTGGTACCTTAAAAAAAGGGAAAAAATTTTTTTAGATAATTTAACCGTAGGTTTAGATTGTAAGCGGAGGATTGTAAACAATTTACGCAGATTATTGAAAAATTAAACGGAGTCTTCGGATTTAACGGACAAATTTAATGGAGTTTTTAGAATGCAGATATTTTAATCAACACAACTAAAAGGTGTTTTCCACGATGTTTTGGCCAAAAATGGAAAACTTTTAGGCGTTTTCCACGGTCTATTCATCAAAAAACACCCTCATTACTAGATTATGTCCATGTTTCATGGACTCTGCCTCAAAAACACATATATATTACTGCATTTTTAAGCATAATTTTAATTTCGCAAGGAAAAAAAAGTTTTACCGGATTTTAGGCCGGATTTCCCGGTCTTTTTAACAAAAGCACCCATTTTTTTGGTTTTACAGCCGGATTTTCCGATTTTTCTGCCTAATACGAGTTTTTTCTGGATTTTTGACCGTTTTCTGGTCTGCTTGCCAAAAACACCCGTTAAACTGGATTTCACCCGTATTTTTTCGGTTTTTTCGCAAAAAAACCTGTTATACTAGACTTTTGACAAAATAACCGCTAAACTCAGTTTAAGGCTTTTATTTTTCTGGCCTTTCCTCCAAAAACACTCTTGATTTACTGGATTTTTTCGGTGTTTCTGTCAAAAACGACAGCTTTACTGGATTTTTGGAAAGTTTTCCCAGTTGTCCCGCCACAAAAACTCTTCCTACTAGATTGTTGGCCGTTTTTCTCGGTTTTCAGCACCAAAAAAACCGATTTGTAAACATTATATAATTGTAAATTCGCAAAAAAAAAAAAAAAAAACCCTGATTTTCCGGATCTAGGCCGGATTTCCCGATTTTTCGCCAACAAAAACTTTTAACTGGATCTGGCCGGTTTTTCCACGTTTTTTTAAACCAAAAGCAACCATTTCTTTGGTTTTACAGCCAAATTTTCCGATTTCCCAGTCAAAAATACGAGTTTTTCTGGATTTTGACCGTTTTCTGGTCTGTCCGCCAAAAACACCCGTTAAACTCGATTTCAACCGTATTTTTTCGGTTTTTCCGCAAAAAACCTGTTGTACTTATGACAAAATAACCGCTAAACTCAGTTTTAGGCTTTATTTTTCTGGACTTTCCTCCAAAAAACTCTTGATTTACTGGGTTTTTTCGGTGTTTCTGTCAAAAACAATAGCTTTACTGGATTTTTGGAAAGTTTTCCCAGTTTTTCCGCCACAAAAACTCTTCCTGCTAGATTGTTGGCCGTTTTTCTCCGTTTTCAGCACCAAAAAAACCGATTTGTAAGCATTATATAATTGTAAATTCGCAAAAAAAAACCCCCTGATTTTCCGGATCTAGGCCGGATTTCCCGATTTTTCGCCAACAAAAACATTTATCTGGATTTGGCCGGTTTTTCCACTTTTTTTTTTTTTTTTTACCAAAAGCAACCATTTCTTTGGTTTTACAGCCAAATTTTCCGATTTCCCCGCCAAAAATACGAGTTTTTCTAGATTTTTGACCGTTCTTTCTGCCAAAAACACCCGTTTCACTCTTATTTTTTCGGTTTTTCCGCAAAAAAACCTGTTATACTAGACTTTTGACAACATAACCGCTAAACTCAGTTTTAGGCTTTTATTTTTCTGGCCTTTCCTCCAAAAAAACACTTGATTTACTGGATTTTTTCGGTGTTTCTGTCAAAAACGACAGCTCTACTGGATTTTTGGAAAGTTTTCCCAGTTATCCCGCCACAAAAACTCTTCCTACTAGATTGTTGGCTGTTTTTCTCGGTTCTCAGCACCAAAAAAACCGATTTGTAAGCATTATATAATTGTAAATTCGCAAAAAAAAACCCCCCTGATTTTCCGGATCTAGGCCGGATTTCCCGATTTTTCGCCAACATAAACTTTTAACTGGATTTGGCCGGTTTTTCCACGGTTTTTTAACCAACAGCAACCATTTCTTTGGTTTTACAGCCAAATTTTCCGATTTCCCCGCCAAAAATACGTGTTTTTCTGGATTTTGACCGTTTTCAGGTCTGTCCGCCAAAAACACCTGTTAAACTGGATTTCACCCGTATTTTTTCGGTTTTTCCGCAAAAAACCTGTTGTACTAGACTTTTGACAAAATAACCGCTAAACTCAGTTTTAGGCTTTATTTTTCTGGCCTTTCCTCCAAAAAACACTTGATTTACTGGATTTTTTTGGTGTTTCTGTCAAAAACAATAGCTTTACTGGATTTTTGGAAAGTTTTCCCAGTTGTCCCGCCACAAAAACTCTTCCTACTAGATTGTTGGCCGTTTTTCTCGGTTTTCAGCACCAAAAAAACCGAACCCCCCTGATTTTCCGGATCTAGGCCGGATTTCCCGATTTTTCGCCAACAAAAACTTATAACCGGATTTGGCCGGTTTTTCCACGTTTTTTTTTTTAAAACAAAAGCAGCCATTTCTTTGGTTTTACAGCCTAATTTTCCGATTTCCCCGCCAAAAATACGAGTTTTGTTTGGATTTTTGCCCGTTTTCTGGTCTGTCCGCCAAAAATACCCGTTAAACTGGATTTCACCCGTATTTTTTCGGTTTTTCCGCAAAAAACCTGTTGTACTAGACTTTTGACAAAATAACCGCTAAACTCAGTTTTAGGCTTTATTTTTCTGGCCTTTCCTCCAAAAAACACTTGATTTACTGGATTTTTTCGGTGTTTCTGTCAAAAAGAACAGCTTTACTGGATTTTTGGAAAGTTTTCCCAGTTTTTCCGCCACAAAAACTCTTCCTGCTAGATTGTTGGCCGTTTTTCTCGGTTTTCAGCACCAAAAAAATCGATTTGTAAGCATTGTAAATTCGAAAAAAAAAACCCCCTGATTTTCCGGATCTAGGCCGGTTTTTCCACGTTTTTTTAACCAACAGCAACCATTTCTTTGGTTTTACAGCCAAATTTTCCGATTTCCCCGCCAAAAATACGAGTTTTTCTGGATTTTTGACCGTTCTTTCTGCCAAAAACACCCGTTTCACTCTTATTTTTTCGGTTTTTTCGCAAAAACCTGTTGTACTAGATTTTTTACCTGTTTTCGTGACCTTTTTAACAAAAAAAGCCGCTCTACTCGGTTTTAATCTTTATTTTTCTTGCCTTTTTTCCAAAAAAAACTTGTGTTTTTTCGGTGTTTCTGCCAAAAAAACGCCCATTTTTGGGATCGAGGCTATACAGTTTGAATAAAAAGTTCAGATGGAATTTTTAGTTTTTTTTCCCCAATGATACGACCGCTCGGTTATTCCGTCAAATGATCTTTAATAATGGTTCAGACATGAATGATGGCCTGCGAAGGGTGATTGACATTCTGGCCTGGGGAAAAGGGACGTTGAAGAATGAGGCAATAAACACCTAAATCTAGTTGTGACAGCTGGTGGTGACTTTTAGGGATCGTGCACTCAGGTCACCTTCATTATTGGAGTTCTTTTGATGGAACTGACCCACTTCCGGTGCCACTTATAGCTCCCCATGTTTTCCGAGAATGTCTAATTGCAAGAGCGAAGGACTTCTTACATCGACTCTACACTGTCCAATCCCACTTCTGACGTCGACTACACACTGTCTAATCCCACTTCTGACATCGACTATTCGCTGTCCAATCCCACTTCTGACATCGACTATTCACTGTCCAATCCCACTTCTGATGTCGACTACACCCTGCCTAATCCCACTTCTGACATCGACTATTCGCTGTCCAATCCCACTTCTGACATCTGCTATACCCTGTCCAATCCCACTTCTGACATCTGCTATACCCTGTCTAATCCCACTTCTGACATCGACTATTCGCTGTCTAATCCCACTTCTGACATCTGCTATACCCTGTCTAATCCCACTTCTGACATCTGCTATACCCTGTCCAATCCCACTTCTGACATCTGCTATACCCTGTCCAATCCCACTTCTGACATCTGCTATACCCTGTCTAATCCCACTTCTGACATCGACTATTCACTATCCAATCCCACTTCTGATGTCGACTACACCCTGTCTAATCCCACTTCTCACATCGACTATTCGCTGTCCAATCCCACTTCTGACATCTGCTATACCCTGTCTAATCCCACTTCTTACATCGACTCTACCCTGTCTAATCCCACTTCTGACATCGACTATTCGCTGTCTAATCCCACTTCTGACATCTGCTATACCCTGTCTAATCCCACTTCTTCACATCGACTACACACTGTCGAATCCCACTTCTGACATCGACTGCACACTGTCTAATCCCACTTCTGACATCGACTATTCGCTGTCCAATCCCACTTCTGACATCGACTATTCGCTGTCTAATCCCACTTCTGACATCTGCTATACCCTGTCTAATCCCACTTCTTCACATCGACTACACACTGTCTAATCCCACTTCTGACATCTGCTATACCCTGTCTAATCCCACTTCTGACATCGACTATTCGCTGTCTAATCCCACTTCTGACATCTGCTATACCCTGTCTAATCCCACTTCTTCACATCGACTACACACTGTCTAATCCTACTTCTGACATCGACTACACACTGTCTAATCCCACTTCTGACATCGACTATTCGCTGTCTAATCCCACTTTTGACAGCGACTCTTTTGATGGAACTGACCCACTTCCGGTGCCACTTATAGCTCCCCATGTTTTCCGAGAATGTCTAATTTGAAGAGCGAAGGCTATGACAAGTCTGGATTTTGATTTGAAAGGGAAGAAAACAAACCATGACAAATGAAGTCTACAAACAAGAAAAACAAATGTTGACATTGTCGAAGGGTGGAGAAAAGACGGTGTTTTGTGATTTTGCATTTTGACACGAAAAACGCGGGGGGTTCTCTAACGTTATAGAAAATTGGTGTCAAGTTCGGTGGAGGGATAGGAAATGACTTGGGAGAGAAGGGGATAAATGAGTGGCAGGAGAAAATGAGAGGGTTGGCGGCGAAGGGAGTCAGGAAATTTCATTAAATTAAATCTGAGACGTGTCTGGTAGAGAAGAGCTTTTGTGATAATACTCTCCGCTTTGGGTAATACCACTGACACACTCTTACCTGGCTTACCTCATTATAGCTTCACCCTCGGAGGATCTCCCCTCCGTAACTCCTCATCTGTTTGCTGACAAATCGGCTCATGCCACATACTCGACATCCTTCTCTCCCTCGTCGAAAGGTTTTAACGCAATTGAAAATTACATGAATTCCTCTTATTAAGAACCTTCGAGACTCCTATAAGCGCCTTTCACTTAAAACTGTCTAATTGATCCATCCTTATCATAACGAGCGAAATCATAAGCCGAATTTCCTTCTCTCTCAAGTACTTCCCTCGCTGTAATCCAGGGTTTCTTTTAGAAACTCTTTCTTTTTGAAAACTAGCACCTTTTTTGGAATTTTCCCCAAAAATCATACTTTTTCTAAGACTTCGCCCAGGCAGGCCACACGGAATGGGCGAGAGCAGCTAAAATATCTCCCTGCTATCCCCGAAAAATCAACAATATTTTTAGAAATTGTTCTTGGCTACAAGGACGCTAAAAACTGTCTTTTAAAGGCCCAGGAAACTAAAAAGTCTATTTAAATGGACTAAGGACGCTAAAAAGTATCTACAGAAGCCTACGAAGACGCTAAAAAGTGTCTCTATACATCGACCAAGGACGCTAAAAAAGTTTCTGAAATGCCCCAAGGACGCTAAAAAGTATCTAGGAATGGTTAAGGGCGCTAATACATATGCCTATAATATATTCTCTGAGGACGCTAAAAAGTGTCTAAAAAGGCCCAAGGATGCTAAAAAGTGTCTATAAAAGGCCCAAGGATGCTAAAAAGTGTCTATAAAAGGCCCAAGGGCGCTAAAAAAAAAGTGTCTATACAGGCCCAGGGACGAGAAAAAGTGTCTATAAAAGGCCCAAGGGCGCTAAAAAAAGTGTCTATACAGGCCCAGGGAAGCTAAGATCATGTTTGTAAAATGCCCAAGGATGCTAAAGAGTGTCTATAAAAGGCCCAAGGGCGCTAAAAAAGTGTCTATACAGGCACAGGGACGCTAAAAAGTGTCTATAAAAGGCCTAAGGGCGCCAAAAGTGTCTATACAGGCCCAGGGACGCTAAAGAGTGTCAATAAAAGGCCCAAGGGCGCTAAAAAAAGTGTCTATACAGACCCAGGGAAGCTAAAAAAGTGTCTGTAAAAGGCCCAATAACGCTAAAAAGTGTCTATACAACGACCAAGGACGCTAAAAAAAGTTTCTGAAATGGCCCAAGGACGCTAAAAAGTATCCGCAGAAGCCTACAAAGACGCTAAAAAGTGTCTATAAATGCCCCAAGGGCGCTAAAAAGTATCTAGGAATGGTAAGGGCGCTAATACATATGCCTATACATTCTCTGAGGACGCTAAAAAGTGTCTGTAAAAAGTCCAAGAACGATAAAAAGTGTCTGTAAAAGGCCCAAGAACGCTAAGAGGTGTCTATAAAAGGCCCAAGGGCGCTAAAAAGTGTTTATACAAACCAAGGGACGCTAAAAAAGTGTCTGTAAAAAGCCCAAGGACGCTAAAAAGTGCCTAAAAAGGCCCAAGGATGATAAAGAGTGTCTATAAATGCCCCAAGGACGCTAAAAAGTATCTGTAAGAAGCCCAAGGACGCTAAAAAGTATCTGTAAGAAGCCCAAGAACGCTAAAAAGTGTCTATACAACCACAAAAGACGCTAAAAAAAAGTTTCTGAAATGGCCCAAGGACGCTAAAAAGTATCCGTAGAAGCCTACAAAGACGCTAAAAAGTGTCTATAAATGCCCCAAGGGCGCTAAAAAGTATCTAGGAATGGTAAGGGCGCTAATACATATGCCTATACATTCTCTGAGGACGCTAAAAAGTGTCTGTAAAAAGTCCAAGAACGATAAAAAGTGTCTGTAAAAGGCCCAAGGGCGCTAAAAAAAGTGTCTATACAGGCCCAGGGACGCTAAAAAGTGTCTATAAAAGGCCCAAGGGCGCTAAAAAAAGTGTCTATACAGACCCAGGGAAGCTAAAAAAGTGTCTATAAAAGGCCCAAGAACGCTGAAAAGTGTCTATACAACGACCAAGGACGCTAAAAAAAGTGTCTATAAAAGGCCCAAGGACGCTAAAAAAGTGTCTATACAGGCCCAGGGACGCAAAAAGTGTCTATAAAAGGCCCAAGGGCGCTAAAAAAGTGTCTGTAAAAGGCCCAAGAACGCTAAAAAGTGTCTATACAACCACAAAAGACGCTAAAAAAAAGTTTCTGAAATGGCCCTAGGACGCTAAAAAGTATCCGCAGAAGCCTACAAAGACGCTAAAAAGTGTCTATAAATGCCCCAAGGGCGCTAAAAAGTATCTAGGAATGGTAAGGGCGCTAATACATATGCCTATACATTCTCTGAGCACGCTAAAAAGTGTCTGTAATAAGTCCAAGAACGATAAAAAGTGTCAGTAAAAGGCCCAAGAACGCTAAGAAGTGTCTATAAAAGGCCCAAGGGCGCTAAAAAAGTGTTTATACAAACCAAGGGACGCTAAAAAAGTGTCTGTAAAAAGCCCAAGGACGCTAAAAAGTGTCTAAAAAGGCCCAAGGATGATAAAGAGTGTCTATAAATGCCCCAAGGACGCTAAAAAGTATCTGTAAGAAGCCCAAGGACGCTAAAAAGTATCTGTAAGAAGCCCAAGAACGCTAAAAGTGTCTATACAACCACAAAAGACGCTAAAAAAAGTTTCTGAAATGGCCCAAGGACGCTAAAAAGTATCCGTAGAAGCCTACAAAGACGCTAAAAAGTGTCTATAAATGCCCCAAGGGCGCTAAAAAGTATCTAGGAATGGTAAGGGCGCTAATACATATGCCTATACATTCTCTGAGGACGCTAAAAAGTGTCTGTAAAAAGTCCAAGAACGATAAAATGTGTCTGTAAAAGGCCCAAGGGCGCTAAAAAAAGTGTCTATACAGGCCCAGGGACGCTAAAAAGTGTCTATAAAAGGCCCAAGGGCGCTAAAAAAAGTGTCTATACAGACCCAGGGAAGCTAAAAAAGTGTCTATAAAAGGCCCAAGAACGCTGAAAAGTGTCTATACAACGACCAAGGACGCTAAAAAAAGTTTCTGAAATGGCCCAAGGACGCTAAAAAGTATCCGCAGAAGCCTACAAGACGCTAAAAAGTGTCTATAAATGCCCCAAGGACGCTAAAAAGTATCTAGGAATGGTTAAGGGCGACATAGCCTATATATTCTCTGAGGACGCTAAAAAGTGTCTGTAAAAAGGCCAAGGACGCTAAAAAGTGTCTAAAAAGGCCCAAGGATGCTAAAGAGTGTCTATAAAAGGCCCAAGGGCGCTAAAAAAGTGTCTATACAGGCCCAGGGACGCTAAAGAGTATCTACAAAAGGCCCAAGAACGCTAAAAAGTGTCTATAAAAGGCCTAAGGGCGCTAAAAATTGTCTGAAATGGCCCAAGGACGCTAAAAAAGTGTCTGGAATGGCCCAAGAACGCTAAAAAGTGTCTAAAAAGGCCCAAGGATGCTAAAGAGTGTCTGTAAAAGGCCCAAGGGCGCTAAAAAATGTGTCTATACAGGCCCAGGGACGCTAAAATAGGGTCTGTAAAAGGCCAAAGGGCGCTAAGAAGGGTCTATAAAAAGGCCCAAGGGCGCTAAAATGCGCCTTTAAAGGCCCAGGGACGCTAAGTACCGTAAAATGGTACAACATTGTGCCAAGGGGGCAACTATGGGCCACTTGTACAAGTAATCTAACGCCACTAGAGAGCAAAATCCACTAGAGAGCTTAAGTGGCCCATAGTTGCCCCCTTGGCACAATGTTGTACCATTTTACGGTAGTGTTTGTAGAATTCTACAGACAATAAATATCGCCTAGAATCTCAGCGCTAATGTCCTTCTCTTAAAAGAATTATAAAAGTTTGTGACTTTGTCGGAGTAGGAGGTACTCCTCAGAGAGTTTTTTTTGCTGACATGAAGAATTTCCTTCTGGATGAAGAACTATCAGAGAAGTAGAGAAAAAGGGAGGGGGCTAGATTATTAGCCGATCTGCTGACGAAGAGGGGGCCAATAAAGACGAGTGTCCCTCTTGACCGGCCACTCTGTATAATTTGAGTTGTTCTCTGAGGAAGAGGGGGGACAAAGCCAATTCTGGGAAAGAACTCCTCGGGGTCCTGTTTTTTGGCCTTGAACGGCTCCGGGGGGGGGGGGGGGAGTATTTATGGCTGAGCATAAAACCCCGGGAGTGGACCCTATCCCATTAGGACTCTCGTTACAAGCCCCTTACCACTTGTCTTACACTGGACGCACGTGTTTACCTTCTCCCCCAGACTGCATAATTCACATTATTTCTCCGCTGAGGAAGTTTAGGTAGTTTTCCCAAATTGACTTTATTAGGGAGCCAACTAAAAGTCGCTTTAAGACCATCGGCCGATGGTATCACAATATCGATGAAGTCAAATGAAAGCAATGGGGTCCGACAAAAGAGTGTATATGTGTCGACTTATTGCGGATTGCTATAATGCATTTGACCACAAAATAGCGGAAATCGTGACTTAAATCTGCAACTCAACATAAAGAAAATAGTCGAAAACGTTCACCATAATGCAGAACATAATACGTCTCACCATAAAGAAGAGATTTAATACTTGTCGTTACGACATAAAATTTGTCTTTTCAACATAACGCAGTTGCACATAAAGGAAACTTTAATTTTAAATAACTTGTCGTTTCGCCATAAAACTGTTTTTGTCGTTTGGGCATAATGCATCTCAGCATAAACTAGGGACGAGAGAAAGCCTACTTTCGCCGTTTAAAATGCGATTATGGCGAAGCGATAAAAACCTTAAAACTTGACAGTTCACCATAATGCAATTCAACATAAAGCATCTCGGCACGTATACACTCGAGAAAAATGGCCGAAACTCGGCTAAAAAGGGACTTTTTTAGCCTAAAGAAAACGGCAAAAATTTGTTAAAAAAGGTGCTTATAGTCCAAGAAATAACCGATGTTTTGAGCCTAAAAGAGTTGTAGAAACGCCGAAAAATCTGGCAAAAACAGTGTTTCTTACAATAAAAACTGTTTATTGGGCAAAAAGACTTGAGAAACGCCCAGAAAGCACCATAATGCACAGTTTGCCATAATGCAGCACATCCTCGCGAGAGGAAAAAAGTGCAGATGCATTATGCTCAACAGTTTTATGGTGAAACGACAAGTTTAAAGAGAGTCTTTAATGGTGGCGTTATGGTGACTTTTTTTTATGTCGACTTGCATTTATTGAAAAAGTAGTTTCAGTAAGGTTTATGTTGGAATGCATTATGCTCAAAATTGAGAGCTTCATGTTCAATTGCATTATGCCGAAAAGCATTATGGTGAACTGCAGATTATGTTCAACTGCTTTAGGGTGAATTGCGTTGAACGGTTCTCCCCCGAAAAAAGGGAGGAAACAGAGGAAGAGAGTTTGGATTTATATTTTTTTGCGTCTGAATGCTGCGTGCGGGTACATTAGATGCTCAATGTAGTATATGTTATAGAGGAAGGCGGTGACAAGGCGGTAAATGAGGAGAAAAACAGGAGTGGGGAAGGAGAGGTTTTGGAAAGAGAGCAAAGACTTCACGATACATTTAACAGGATGTCGAGGGCCCGCCCTTGATTTATGAAACCCCGCATCCACTTCATATACCACCCGGGACTTTATTAATTGCTCCTCCCAAACAAAAAAAAGACAATTTTTTTTGCGGCTCCCCGCCATAAAAATATTTCACTTTTTTTTCCCTTATTGAGAAAAATAAGGATATTTCGGTTGGGCGAACCCTTTCAAAATCCACGACGGTACCTGGATGTCTTTTAATTAGCTGTTTGCCAGGGTGTCTCTAATACGGAGGGGTTGCCTTGGATACACCCTTAGAAACCTACCTGACTTCCCTTCCAGACACCTTTAAAAATCTTCAATTTTTATCACCCCTTATTGGAATTTCATATTTCGTCAGAGAAGTGAAAAGATTTAAATTTGACGTCGAAAGCAAACGGTCCGTAAAAACAAGACAATAAAAGTCACGGATGTAAACTTAGTGAAAAACCATTCCAACTGTTAATGTTCGCTTTGTCTTCATTAATGCTCTAGGGAGGGAAGTTGCGTCATTACTTTGCATTTTAAATTATCCACGGCGCCTTTAATCTACATCCCTTTTTTTTTTTCTTCTTACGCCGTAAATAGTTTTAAGTCGTGGATTTTGAAGGATAAACGGATTATGAAGTTTCCGTTGCAGCTACTTAAAGGGGGAGGTACTTGCGTTAAGTTTTAATCCGACTGGACATCCTTGACCACTAAGCTGACCGTTTCCTAATTGATCAGTTTGTGGAAGTTAAGATAAACCGCACTAACAACTTTTTTAACGCAACAAAAAGTTTGAGGGATTTTTTCATTTTTCTTCTCCTATATGAGAAAGTTGGAAACCTATAGGGGAAGTGGTCAAAATCTCTAAGGCAATCAAGGAAATTCATTTTTTTGTGTTTTTTTGTTTTCCAAAAAAATCATATTAGGTAGATTTCTTTTCTTCAAAAATCTACCTATTGTAATGTACCAAGTTTATATATATATACATATATATATATATCAACGAAATTGTGCATACCTCCTCCGGCTGCAATACCTCCTCCGGAGGAACTATGCCCCTTCGAAACTTATACTCTAAAATCGCTCAAAGTTGAAAACGACGAAATCCGAACACTCTTCGAAGTCTAAACATTCTAAAACCCTTCGGGTTCCCGCCAGTTTCACCTTAGCAACATCCGAGCCCGGTTCACCCCTTGCCGTCGTACCCCGCTTCTTTCCCCACCACTCCCTTAGGAGACCGCGTTCACACTCCTCTCCGCCCGCCCTTCTTTCACCTCCTCACCACCCTAGACCGAATAATTATTATTTCGCCGCGCGACCTAATTTGCATATCATCCGCGTAACTTTAATTTCTCTAATTCTTATAGAAACCCTAGTAAATGACATATCATTTTTTACGTTTTTTTATGGCGGAGACAATGGTCACACTCAAATTTCAATTAGACGCGATTATTATTTGGGGGAAGGTTGGGGGGGGGAGGGGGGGTGTAAAAATTAAAAAACGGCAAAATCAATAAAAAAATAATTTAGGAAAATTGAACTCAAGGAATTTTCGTAATTCGAAAAAATGGCGGAGTTACGACTGTCTGAAGTAATAATAAATGCGCTGCGGCCGTACCTTTGATCCAATCTTCACCAAATTTTCATTGGATCTCCTCTTAGTAGCTAGCGTTCGCCAAGTCAAAAATTTTTCGGCCAATACGGGCGGCTTTCCCCACGTTGCGCTGGCATTATGAAGCCCTCTGAGAGCCCCTACGTGTTGCATACCTAATTTCAGCAAATTTATTCACGATTTCGTTATTGTTGATATTTTTAGCAAAAATTTTGGTCAAAACGTTTTCGTGGGAGAGGGGTTAGGGGGGGAGGAGGGGGTACCAAAATTGATCTTGGATTGAACTTTATTGGTAAAACAGTAGGAAACATTGCTTAATTAATCAATTAATCAATTAAAAGTTAAAGAATTCAAAAAATTATGTCCAAGTGTTGAAAGTGCCCCTTGCATGTACAACTCGTCAGTCGCCTTGCAGTGAGATTTTAAAAAAGGTTTAAATATTCAAAAAACCGTCTTATTACGACTTTTCTTCGCTTGATTTTGCTCTTAACGGTCTTTTTTTAATGTTTTAGAGCCAAATCATCCTTAAAAATCTAATGAAGACGCCTTTTAACTTCAAAAACTAAAAATATCGCCCGCACTAGTTTGAATCTTCCCGCGCCAAATGGGAGGGATTACTTGATTAACTTCAATTAATGAATAGCATCAATCAATTTCTAATTATTCTATTTCTTTAGTTAACCTTATAAAATGAATCCGTGTGAAATTTCGTGGCAAAATATGCTGTTATTCCTCCGTGCGAAAAAGAAAAAACAAATGGCCGGCGTGCTATTTTTGCTTTCGTACGCCGGAGATACTGAATATTTCGTCTCGAAATTTCACAAGGATTCATTTTACACGTTAAACTAAAGAAATAGAATAATTAGAAATTAATTGAAGGTGTTAAATTTTATGATGATCAAGTCTTCTTTGCGCCGAATTTCAAACTGGCGCGCCCGATATTTTAAGTTTATGAAGCTAAATTGAGCTTTCCATTAATTTTTTAAATATTTTTAGGCTTAATAACGTTCCTAAAGACCTAAAACACCAATCAATACGATCAGACGTCTTAAAAAGCCGTTTTTTTAATTTATCAGATTTTTCCCAAATTAAGTTGTGTAGGGGAGTGCGAAGTTGTACAGCAACGGGTGGGTTTTACTTTTCGACAAAGTAATTTTTAAAAAATTCCGAATTCTTGGTAAAAAAAATACCAAAACTGCTCGTATTTGTTATTTTTTCCTGGTTTTAGACACTTTTCAATGACTTGAGTCATAAAAAATCAAAGGAAAGCGTATCTAAGCTTCAAAAACTAAAATTATAGTTCGCGCCAGTTTGAATTTCAGCGCAAAGAATACTTGATCGTCATAAAATTTAACACCTTCAATTAATTTCTAATTATTCTATTTCTTTAGTTTAACGTGTAAAATGAATCCTTGTGAAATTTCGAGACGAAATATTCAGTATCTCCGGCGTACGAAAGCAAAAATAGCACGCCGGCCATTTGTTTTTTCTTTTTCGCACGGAGGAATAACAGCATATTTTGCCACGAAATTTCACACGGATTCATTTTATAAGGTTAACTAAAGAAATAGAATAATTAGAAATTGATTGATGCTATTCATTAATTGAAGTTAATCAAGTAATCCCTCCCATTTGGCGCGGGAAGATTCAAACTAGTGCGGGCGATATTTTTAGTTTTTGAAGTTAAAAGGCGTCTTCATTAGATTTTTAAGGATGATTTGGCTCTAAAACATTAAAAAAGTCCGTTAAGAGCAAAATCAAGCGAAGAAAAGTCGTAATAAGACGGTTTTTTGAATATTTAAACCTTTTTTAAAATCTCACTGCAAGGCGACTGACGAGTTGTACATGCAAGGGGCACTTTCAACTCTTGGACATAATTTTTTGAATACTTTAACTTTTAATTGATTAATTGATTAATTAAGCAATGTTTCCTACTGTTTTACCAATAAAGTTCTAAGGTGAGAGGTAATCAAAAGATCAAGATCAATTTTGGTACCCCCTCCTCCCCCCTAACCCCTCTCCCACGAAAACGTTTTGACCAAAATTTATGCTAAAAATATCAACAATAACGAAATCGTGAATAAATATGCTGAAATTAGGTATGCAACACGTAGGGGCTCTCAGAGGGCTTCATAATGCCAGAGCAACGTGGGGAAAGCCGCCCGTATTGGCCGAAAAATTTTTGACTTGGCGAACGCTAGCTACTAAGAGGAGATCCAATGAAAATTTGGTGAAGATTGGATCAAAGGTACGGCCGCAGCGCATTTATTATTACTTCAGATAGTCGTAACTCCGCCATTTTTTCGAATTACGAAAATTCCTTGAGTTCAATTTTCCTAAATTATTTTTTTATTGATTTTGCCGTTTTTTAATTTTTACACCCCCCCTCCCCCCCAACCATCCCCCCAAATAATAATCGCGTCTAATTGAAATTTGAGTGTGGCCATTGTCTCCGCCTTAAAAAAACTTAAAAAATGATGTGTCATATGACGGGGTTTCGATAATAATCAAAATTTCGAAAATGATATGCAAATAATAAGTTGATTAGGGTGGGCGCAGGGGGAGGTAGGAGTTAATGAATGCGCCTTCCGAGTATTGTTGAAGGGAAGGGGTGGTAGCCCGGACCCTCAAAACGGTTGGTAACTGAGGCGAAGGGAAGATAGACGAGGGGGGAAGGGGACAGGGAGCACGAAGATCGTCAAGGTCGAGTCGAAAAATTTTAGACGGTTTTAGAGAGTTGATGATGATGACGTTACCCGGAGGAGGTAGGTCTAGTTCCTCCGGAGGAAGTATATACAATTGCCCCTTACGGAGTCACGGAGTAGGCTAGACCCGCAACACGGAGGAACTATGTACAATTTCAAAGTTAAATCCTGTGCATACCTCCTCCGCATAGCTCCTCCGGCAACCGGAGGAAGTATGTACAATTTTCAACCCAAATGGAGGAGGTATGTACATGCCCACGATACTATATATTAGCACGATAACTGGAGCAATTTTAATGTGAGGGTGACGATATCCGGTATTTAGAGCTTTTATCTCAATAGCTCGGACGAGTTCGTTAATGGCTGAAATCGGACCAGCGATTCACCTACTTTTCTTAGGGCTTAAAAGACAAAATTGGCATTTTCTATTGAAATCCTAGTCCTTTTGCAAAAAAAAACTTTAAGACCTCTGCGAGGGCGTGTAAAAAATTAATTAAAGCAGGTTTGGACGAGCCAGGCGCAAAATATTGAACTAGCTAAACTTTAAAAAAAATTTGAATTTATACCGGGAAATTATTAAATATTTTATTAATAAAATTATCAGATGTTTTTCTAGGGGCTCAGTGGCGCAATTTTTCTTATATCATCATTTTTATAACATAATTATATATTTTGTGTTTATACATTTTAATTTTAATCATGAAAAGAAATCTACCTTTTAGTCCCTGCTACCGCAGGGTCATTATTTTTTGTACAATTTTCCCCAAAAAAAAGTGTTTCCACAATTTAACCTGAACATCACTTTTTTAATAACGTTCCCAGAAAAATCATTTTTTTAATGGTTTTCCCAGGGAATCATTTTTTTATGAATTTCTATGCAAATTATTTTGTTAATAAATTTTCCAGAAAAATAATTTTTTAATGATTTTCTCAGAAAATAATTTTTTGATGAATATCACAGGAAATAGTTACAGTGATTTTCTAAAAAAAAATCAATTACTGATTTTGCATAAAATTATTTTGTTAATGATTTTCGCATAAAAATCATTTTGTTAATGATTTTCGCATAGAAATCAATTTGTTAATGATTTTCCCATATAAATCCGTTTGTTGATGATTTTCGCATAAAAATCATTTTGTTAATGATTTTCGCATACAAATCATTTGATAATGAATATCGCATACCTACTAATCATTTGGTTAATGATTTTCGTATAAAGTCATTATGTTAATGATTTTCGCATAAAAAGTCATTTTGTTAATGATTTTCGCATAGAAATAAATTTGTTAATGATTTTCCAATAGAAATCAGTTTGATAATGATTTTCTCATAGAAATCAGTTTGCTAATGATTTTCTCATAGAAATCAGTTTGTTAATGATTTTCGCATAAAAAGTCATTTTGTTAATGATTTTCGCATAGAAATCAGTTTGCTAATGATTTTCGCATAGAAATCAGTTTGTTAATGATTTTCGCATAGAAATCAGTTTGTTAATGATTTTCGCATAGAATCAGTTTGCTAATGATTTTCGCATAGAAATCAGTTTGTTAATGATTTTCGCATAGAAATCAGTTTGTTAATGATTTTCGCATAGAAATCAGTTTGTTAATGATTCTCGCATATAAATCAGTTTGTTAATGATTTTCGCATAGAAATCAGTTTGCTAATGATTTTCGCATAGAAATCAGTTTGTTAATGATTTTCGCATAGAAATCAGTTTGTTAATGATTTTCGCATAGAAATCTGTTTGCTAATGATTTTCGCATAAAAGTCATTATGTTAATGATTTTCGCATAAAAGTTTTTTAATGAATTTCCCAGGAAATCGTTTTTTCATTGATTTTCTTAAAAAAATCAATTTATTGATTTTCCCAGAAATGCCATTTTGTTAATAATTTCCCAGAAAAGGCATTTTTTAAATTATTTCCCAGAAAAGTCATTTTGTTTATGAATTTCCCAGAAAATAATTTTTTTATTGAATTTCCAAGAAAAATCATTTTTTAATGACTTTCCCGGAAAAGTCATTTTGTTAATGGCTTTCCCAGAAAAGTCATTTTGTTAATGAGTAATGACTTTCCCAGAAAAGTCATTTTGTTAATGATTTCCCTGAAAATAATGTGTTCATGATTTCCCAGAAATAATTTTGTTAATGATTCCCCAGAAATGTCATTTTGTTAATGAATTTCCCAAAAATAATTTTTTAATGAATTTACCAGAAAATAATTTTGTTTATAAATTTTCAAGAAAAATCATTTTTTAATGACTTTCCAAGAAAAATCATTTTTTTAATGACTTTCCAAGAAAAATCATTTTTTAATGATAAATGTCACCTCATTCCCGCATTCGCGGCTCATGGGGCCAAAAACTTTTGACCTAAAGAAAATTTAATAATTTTTACTAAAACCTTATTTTTATATTATGTATTTGTGTCCTCTGACTTTAACCAGCTGGAAGAAATAGAGTAGCAATTTTATTTGGCAACCTATGATAGCAGTAGGAAAAATGAATAAATCGGCTGCTAAAAATAATGAGTTTAAAGAAACTAGGTTGTCCTTTAGAGTGTTTTTGTGGTTAATAAATTAATATCAATTTAAGCCCGTTGATATGATATTACGTTAGACATGTTAGTGAGTAGATTTTACATTTTGTAAAAGGGGGTTGAGGTCGGGGTGTGGTTTTTCTTGTTAGAGATGAATCAAATTGTGGTTTTAACAATAAAAGGGTTACTGCGGTTTTTATTTCCTTGTCGAAAACCGCGTTTTAACTTTTTCGTAATTATGCATGGAGGGTTATTATTTCGAAGGAGGAAAACGAGGTACTTTGAAAGTTGCGGGAGAGGCGGTCCACCAGCTACATTTTCGCTATTCATCCTTTTGTCACCTGAATTCTAATGGCGAAAGATGTAATTTCTACTCCCCAACGTGAGAATATGAGAAATAGTCAGGGACTTATTGCCCGGAGTACTCAGTGTAATCGAGCTTTTCCGTGCAATATACGTCGCCCATGTGCGACTCGACACCAGCACGTAGCCCTAAATTGAGTCTATAATTACAACTCTCTCTCTTTATCGGATTTTTTTTCCCTTGTAATTTTTTTTTTCATCAGGACGTGTTATAGTGGAAAAGACGACTCCGTGTTACTGGTAAACGTCTCTGTAATTCTCGAGCGGGTCCCCATATCTCTTTCGAGAGCCGGCCCTTTACGTTTATTGGCAAATCTAACGCCTAACACGATTCTAGGCACCCTCGTGACTGACCCAGAGCTCACAAATTATACTCTTGTTAGAGATACGCACACTTAAGTGCGATCCCTCCTCTTCACTATCCCACTATTAACTCTCCTTTCAATTATTTAAACCTTTCGTCACAAAAACATCTCGTCATAATTGCTCGCTATGACGTCATGAATTCTTAAGAGGACATATTTCACATGGGAAAGTTTCAGGGAATCGTAATTTGCCTTCCTGTATACGACTCACAAAACGGGAAAGGTCTTATAACCCAGTTTCTGGGAGTCGTTTCGACTCAGTTAGTTCATGGTGTTCTCACTAGAGCAAATTCATGAATCGAAACAGGGTTTTACTGATTAACTATAACAGCACATAGAAATTACCTATCCCCAAAACGTTCCCGCCAATTTTCGAGTGCGATCCCTCCTCTTCATTATCCCACGATTAACTCTCCTTTCAATTATTTAAACCTTTCGTCACAAAATCATCTCGTCATATAGCACCATAACATATGTCGCTCATTATGACGTCATGGATTCTTAAAAGGACATCTTTGACATGGGAAAGTTTTAGGGAATCGTAATTTGCCTTCCTGAATACGACTTACAAAACGGGAAAGGTCTTTTCGTAGAGGCTTTATAACCCAGTTTCTGGGAATCGTTTCGACTCAGTTAGTTCACGGTGTTCTCACTAGAGCAAATTCATGAATCGAAACAGGGTTTTACTGATTAACTATAACAGCACATAGAATTACCTATCCCCGAAACGTTCCCGCCAATTTTCGAGTGCGATCCCTCCTCTTCACTATCCCAGTATTAACTCTCCTTTCAATTATTTAAACCTTTCGTCACAAAAACATCTCGACATAATAGCAACACGATTCTAGGCACTTTCGTGACTGACCCAGAGCTCACAAATTATACTTGTTAGAGATACGCTCACTTAAGTGCGATCCCTCCTCTTCACTATTAACTCTCCTTTCAATTATTTAAGCCTTTCGTCACAAAACATCTCGACATAATAGCAACATAACATACACGTATGTCGTTCATTATGACGTCATAAATTCTGAAGAGGACATCTTTGACATTGGAAAGTTTCAGGGAATCGTAAAAATGTAACGATGTAAAGATGTAAAGATGCCCTTCCCGTATACGACTCACAAAACGGGAAAGGTCTTCTATACCCAGTTTTAGGGAGTCGTTCCGACTCAGTTAGTTCACGATGTTCTCACTAGAGCAAATTCATGAATCGAAACAGGGTTTTACTGATTAACTATAACAGCACATAGAAATTACCTATCCCCAACTGGTTCCCGCCAATTTTCGAGTACGATCCCTCCTCTTTACTATCGCAGTATTAACTCTCCTTTCAATTATTAAACCTTTCGTCACAAAAACATCTCGTCATAATAGCAACATATTTCATTCATTATCGCGCTATGACTAAATTCTTAAGAGGACTTCTTTGACATGGGAAAGTTTCAGGGAATCGTAATTTGCCTTCCTGTATACGACTCACAAAACGGGAAAGGTCTCGTAGAGGATTAAAACCCAGTTTTCAGGGAGTCGTTTCGACTCAGTTAGTTCACGATGTTCTCACTAGAGCAAATTCATGAATCGAAACAAGGTTTTACTGATTAACTATAACAGCATAGAAATTACCTATCCCCACACTGAAAAAAAAGCAGTTGTATATTGATGAAACGCAATTGTTGACTTTTTTCATTGCCACAAGTAGTTTTTTCATCTTAATATAATTTTTTTTTCATTGAGTTATGATGGCATTGTTGTTACAACGAATCGTCGATTTTTAAATTGTACAACATAAATTTATTCGTTACCATGAATTTTTTCATAGCACCAACAATTATTTTAAAATGGGATAATGAATTCTGATTATCAAAATTACTCGTTGTTCTTGTGATTGTCTCAACAAAGAGTATGGTTAAAATAATGAACTATTTACATCGTTTTTAAAAATAATGAAACCAATCATACATTCCTATGTCTTAATTATTGAATTTAATGATTTTGCATTACTAAGAAATTAATGATACTTAATTTTCATTACCGTAGTAATGAATTTTTTATCATAGTTTTAACAATTTTTTTTTTTTCAATAAACTTTGTTTCTTCATTATTAATTTAATAAATTTTCGAACGAGCGCTATTTGAGTGAGCGGTTTTGGTTTTGCCGCGTAAATTTAAAAACAATTGATCTCTCTATCCAACATTACCTACTCATTTTACCAAACTGTTTTTTTATTTATCAGTTTTATTTTTAATTTCTGTAATTTAAATTGTTTTTTTTTTTAATATCACGTTTATGCTGTAAAAAATACCTAAATACAAAAATTAGTTTTGATACCTATAGGTAGTCGATAACAACCTTTATTTTTTGGGGGGCCTAAAAATTTTTCCGGAACTTTACGGCCGTAATGTTTATCCGATTTTCTCTAGATTTTCCTTTTGTGATTATCTAGCGAAAGCAGACATTCATCGAAATTCGCCAAAATGCGGTGGAGATCATCTGTCGGTAGGTAATGCTGCGGCCATATATACCTACATCCGATCCTTATCAAATTTACACTAAATACTCTTTACCTATATGTAATCCCGAATTCAAGTTAGGTAATAAATTCGATGAATTGTAGTAATAAAGTAGACAAAGTTTGGTTAGCTTTGTTAGCCGCAGCGCCGTTTTAAAACCTTCAGACAGTATTATCTCTTCGAAATTCGAAAATCGCTCTCCAGAATTTCTTATTCAAATAGCATTTTATGGGGGTTTCTAGAAGCTCATTCTCCATATACTAGACGATGACGGTAAAACAAGAACTTCTTGAGGAAGTTAATTCTGGCAGAGTAAGTTATTTTAATTCGGTGTTTTTCCTCCAACCTGAGCGGCTAATTTGCTGTGGCAACGATGAGTTTGCAATTTTGACTCGCAATGTGTGAAGGGTAAACCGAGTTGACTCGCATCCTATCCGAAATTTTGACGAAACCTCAAAATTTGAAAAGACCCCCCTGAAGGAGATGTTGCTTAAGATTGTTGCTATACCGTCTCAACGGTTTAACGGTTTAACGGTTTAAAAATTAAACGGTCTCAACGGCTTTTAAAATCAAATATCAATGAATTAGTTCATTGTGTAAATGATTCATTTTTTACTTTTTTTTATTTTTAAAATCAGTACGTAAAAGCAATGAAATGATTCATCGAATCAAAGAAATCTACTTACAATTTATGTATTTATTTCGTCAAATTCATACTTTTGGTTTTAACAATAATGAAAATTTCGTACATAAGACAATACTTTTTATTAACTTCAACCCCTCCAAAAAACCGCGAGAAATCGTTCATTTGTCCTCTGACTCTCAAGCGAGGAAGTTCGTTGCCCTCTGGACAAGTTTAGTGCGTACGCAGCTTATCTCCGAAAGGCACCATCATTAAGGTAAGCAATAAAAAATGTACAACTCGATATTATTATATTATTATCTTCATTATTATTTACAGCGACACCTATTTTTTCAGTCCAAATTTTAAAATGCGGTGCTTTTTATGCGTTTCGACCTTTCCTACTTTCAATGAACTGTATAGTCACCAGAAGCGTGTTCACAATTTAAATAGTAGCTCAGATTTTCATTGTGTTGAATGCACCCAAAAATTTACGCTTTTTAAAAGATACAAAAACATATTTTGACAAAACATATAAACAAATCATCCCTCTCTAAAGAGAAGGAATTGCTGAACAGTTTTCCTCTCACATCAAACTCTGCAGACATGTCATCGGAAATTGAACCTTTGAACGATGAGCTTGAATCTCTTTTAGGAGACTGGGGACTAAAGCATCTTTTACCTGAATTTATTAGTAAGTTAATGGTGTCTAAAAATGCAAGAACTGCTAATTGAAAACCTGACCACCTTTTTTCCTCTCTAATTTTAGACCAACAATTGACGGTTTCCGTATTCAAAGAGATTACTCGCTCGCAGCTGGAAAGAATGTTAAGTTTTTATCCACTTGGTGTCCAGTTCCAGTTGGAAATAAGATTCATAGAATGGCGAAAATCTATTGGCAATCCTGTGGTGTGTTGTGGTGGACCTCCCCCCTCTATCGCCCCTCTCGTCAATGTGGTACCTCCATTGACTCCATTGGCCCCTGACAACAAGGTCACACAGTCTCCTGGTAAAAACCTTATACCTACATATTATGAAACCGTAGCTTATGCATAATCATCTATTATTTTTCAGCAACTTTATCTGAAATTTTGCATTCTTCCAATAAGGGGAAAAGACTTATTGAATTTTACAATGAAAAAGGAAATTTTGGCCCTGAACAACGGAGCATTCTTATAAATGTAATAACTTATTATTTTCAAGACAGAGAGTTACCATTTACTTTGAAAACCAGTCGAGACATAGAGCTCCAAATATTGGAAAGATTTCCAACTGAAATAATTGTAAGTTAATTGTATATTATGATGTATAGGTATAACAAAAGTACCAACTGTAACAAAAGTAGGTAATGTATAACTTTCAACTGTTTACAGGAATACTATCGTAGTAGCACTGATAAAAGAGGGCGACTGTACGTGAAATATCACAATTCAATATCCACAGAGAGGAATGCTCTAAAAAATAAAAAAACCAAGAAATGCATCATACAAATGAAAGATCGGTTTAATATGGATTTCGGTATAGCTCTTTTATTATTATTCTGTTAATTTTTAGTATTCAATACTTTAATTCTACTGTTTTTTTTAGTACCTGAGGACAATGCCGAGCTTTGTCTTTCATCAATAAAACATGAAAGACTGTCTTCATCTGAAATAGATTGCTTATGGTCAGCATGCCACAAAGCAAGGATGGATTTTATTCGAAAACATTCTATGGTCGACGTTTTAAATACATGGGAGCCGTACAACAAACCGAGCGGTTATCGTATGGTACTAAAAATTTTTCTTGTTATTATAAATAATAAACATTGTAACTTGCAGATTGAAATGGATTTCACACTTGCATTTAACGAAAAATCACTGCTCGAACGGTGGGACTTTGAAGTTAATAAAATTATAAACTTCATTAAAACAAATATCAAAGACAAAAAATGTCTTGCTTTGATAAACGACTTAACCGAAGATTCTAACTCAAGTAATAAAATAAAAATAAATTAGTTGAAAATTTTATCTAATTACATTTATTTTTAGACCACCGTGATGCTGTCGTTATTTTGACTTTACAAGCATATTTTGTTCCCACGGCGAGATCAATTAAGAAAGATGCGAATGGGAAAAAAAACGTAATAAAATATTCTATAAAGGACGCCCAAGACTCCATACTTTTTATTGGAAAGACACTTCAAGAAGTTGAGGATACAATCAAATTTAAAGTTGAAAGACAGGCAAATCTTCAACCAGCCATTTACTGTGTAGGTTCATTAAAGAAAATTACCGATATTGTTGTTATAATAGAAAATATTAGATACTGTTTTAAATCTATAATCAAAGCACTTGATATATGCTTCAAAGCTATGTATGTCTTCAACTTGTCGCTTCCGGAAGAATCTAAAAATTTTTACTCGTTTGTCGAAAGTCACGTCTATAATCTTAAACCGTCTGTCAAGCTAGACAAAATTTTTATTCTCAAAGAATTTTTAGCACAATGATTGTACCTAATTAGGTTTTTTTTTGTTAACCCATTTTTAAATAAATTTTGAAATACATATCTTACTGTTTTTACTTTCTTTTACCTTATGAGTTATGAGTTATATATATGAAATTGTTCTTTTAAATAAAGAAACAAATTAATGAAAGAATGAATCGATTGCTTTAAACTAAAGACGAGGTTCATTATGTTCTTGAACAAAAGTTGTTCTATTAATGAATTATATTTAAGGTTTTAATAAAAATTTTCAATAATTAAACGAAGGAGTTTCATTAAAAACAAAAATTTTTAAATCAATGAAGTAACTACGTTGAACCATGAACGATGGTTCATTGCTTTCAACAATACTATTTCCAATAACTATAAAAGGTTCATTGATTGTAGTAAACATTATTCCTCACATCTATGATGATATTATTAAAACGGTAAAAAATAATATTAAGTACAATGAATCTAGATTGTTGAATTATGGAACCATTTACTTATATTTACGAAAAGATTCATGTGAGCTATTCAAGTAGGATTAATAACATCAATAATTCAAGTTCATTGCTCCAAAGAAATATTCATACCTAAAGTAATTTAATGAAATGCGTTTCATTCTGGCAACAATCCCCGTAATTGGAGCCCTTTTAATGAAAATATTTCATTGAAGCAACTGCATTTTTTTTAAATATAACGTCAGTTTTTTTTTCAGTGCAAAACGTTCCCGCCAATTTTCACTTTGCGTGTATTAAGTTTCTTTGATAATTTTTTAATTTTAACTTCCAAAATCCTTCAAAAAGTACGGAATCAATTTCTTTCTTCGATTTTAGCCAATCTGTTGAGAAAATAGTTGATTTTCGAAATTAAACGAGATAACAAAATAACCTTCGCAAATATAACCTTACTCGGAGTCGGGAAGTGATCGTTACGTATAGGACTCAGCTTGAGTCAAATGACCTTGGACTCAGCTTGAGTCAAATGACCTTGGATGAGTCGTATACGAGAAGGGCAAATTTCGATTCTCTGAAACTCTCTATTATGACGAGACGTTTAAATGACGAAATGTTTTAAGAAGGGTTGTTTTTTGAAAGGATGAAATAGGTTTTAATTAATGTAGGCGTGTATGAGAGTAGTTGGAGGTCGGAAGGAAGCCAGTGTAAAGGCGGTGGTCAAGCACCGTATTGATTTTGACCAACCCTTCCTAAACCCTTTCCCTAAGTACATAGCCCGGCGAAAGTACACAAATCCTTACCTTCGTACTTGGCCAATTAAGGGGTGTGTTTACAGAGCGAGTTATATATGGAGTATATAAGAAATTAGTTTTTCTGGTGGTTCGAATAATATCGGTAACATATTAAATCAAGTTGACGTACCCTCTTGGAAGGTTTCGAGAGAAAACGCGTGCATATTGATCAAGCCAGGGTTCTCGGGCGAAGAGGGAGGCTGGGAGGCGTTAATTACTTGTGAGAAAATAACTAGACGTCACCAACAGGCCAGTCGATTACTCGGAGAGAGGTGTGGAACCCCATCGCCAGCATTAACCTCTCCCCGCCTCCTCCTCCCTTTTGACACCCCACAATTTAATAGGACGTAACATATTTAGACATATGACGTGTTACGCTGTATGAATATTTAACGGAAAACCCGTATTTGAGTCCTGAAAGAAGGGAAGGGGGAGGAGCTCGTTTGTAAATGCCATGTCGCATTATTTTCCACCACCGTTGGGATTCGACCTAAATTCGTTTTAATTTTTATCATCCAAAATTAAAATAAAGTTTTTATGAAAATGATATTATTTTCACGAATTTCGTTATAAAAACTCACGGTGTCGTAATTATTTTGACCTTTCTGGCTTCGGCAACTCCATCAGACCAATAGAAGACTCTGGGATTGTGCTACTCCCAGAGACCAATAGAAGGCTCTAGAATGGTTGAAGCCACTGCCACAGGCCAGCAGAAGGCTCTGGAAAGGCTTAAATCACTCCTACAGACCAATAGAAGTCTCAAGAATGGTTTAAGCCCCTCCCACAGACCAATAGAAGGCTCTAGAGTGATTTAAGCCCGCCCTACAGATCAAAAGAATGCTCTAGAATGGTTTAAGCCACTGCCACAAGCCAGCAGAAGGCTCTAGAATGGTTTAAGCCACACCCACAGACCAATTGAAGGCTCTAGAATGGTTTAAGCCACTCCCAGAGACCAATAAAAGGCTTAAGAATGGCATAAGCCACTCCCACAGACTAATAGAAGGCTCTAATACGGTTTAAGCCCCTCCTACAGATCAACAGAAGTCTCAAGAATGGTTTAAGCCCCTTCTACAGACCGATAGAAGGCTCTAGAGTAATTCAAGCCCGCCCTACAGATCAAAGAATGCTATAGAATGGTTTAAGCCACTGCCACAAGCCAGCAGAAGGCTCTAGAATGGTTTAAGCCACACCCACAGACCAATAGAAGGCTCTAGAATGGTTTAAGCCACTCCCAGAGACCAATAAAAGGCTTAAGAATGGCATAAGCCACTCCCACAGACTAATAGAAGGCTCGAATACGGTTTAACCCCCTCCTACAGATCAACAGAATGCTCTAGAATATTAAGTCACACCCACAGACCAATAGAAGGCTCAAGAAATGTTTAAGCCACTCCCCAGACCAATAAAGGCTCTAGAATGGTTTAAGCCCCTCCTACAGATAATATAATGCTCTAGAATGGTTTAAGCAACTGCCACAGGCCAGCAGAAGGCTCTGGAAAGGCTTAAGTCACTCCTACAGACCAATAGAAGTCTCAAGAATGGTTTAAGCCCCTCCCACAGACCAATAGAAGGCTCTAGAGTGATTTAAGCCCGCCCTACAGATCAAAGAATGCTCTAGAATGGTTTAAGCCACTGCCACAAGCCAGCAGAAGGCTCTAGAATGGTTTAAGCCACACCCACAGACCAATAGAAGGCTCAAGAATGGTTTAAGCCCCTCCCAGAGACCAATAAAGGCTTAAGAATGGCATAAGCCACTCCCACAGACCAATAGAAGGCTCTAGAATGGTTTAAGCCACGGCCACAGGCCAGCAGATGGCTCTGGAAAGGCTTAAGTCACTTCAGAGACCAATGTAAGGCTCTAGAATGGTGTAAGCCCCTCCTACTGATCTATAGAATGATCTAGAATGGTTTAAGCCACTGCCGCCGACCAATAGAAAGCTGTGGAATAGTTTGTGCCACTCCCACAGACCAATAGAAGGCTCTATGATGGTTTAAGCCACTCCCACAGACCAATAGAAAGCTCTAGAATGGTTCAAGCCCCTCCTACAGATCAATAGAATGCTCTAGAATGGCTTAAGCCACTGACACAGGCCAACAGAACGCTCTGGAAAGGCTTAAGTCACTCCTACAGACCAATAGAAGGCTCAAGAATGTTTAAGCCACTCCCACAGACCAATAGAAGGCTCTAGAACGGTTTAAGCCCCTCCTGCAGATAATAGAATGCTCTAGAATGGTTTAAACCACTGCCACAGGCCAGCAGAAGGCTCTGGAAAGGCTTAAGTCACTCTACAGACCAATAGAAGTCTCAAGAATGGTTTAAGCCCCTCCCACAGACCAATAGAAGGCTCTAGAGTGATTTAAGCCCGCCCTACAGATCAAAAGAATGCTCTAGAATGGTTTAAGCCACTGCCACAAGCCAGCAGAAGGCTCTAGAATGGTTTAAGCCACTCCCAGAGACCAATAAAGGCTTAAGAATGGCATAAGCCACTCCCACAGACTAATAGAAGGCTCTAATACGGTTTAAGCCCCTCCTACAGATCAACAGAATGCTCTAGAATGGTTTAAGCCACACCCACAGACCAATAGAAGGCTCTAGAATCGTTTAAAACAATTCCTACTGAACAATAGAAGCCATTTAGTCATGATTTCTAAGTGACTACAGCTCAAAGAACCCTGATAACCTGATTTTCGCTGTCCATGTCTTTTCTTCAGTCCCAGGTTAAAAATAAAGCCGATCAATGAACTTAAAAAAAATAAAAACTGGAGGCACTGTTGAAGTGTTATTCTGCTCCTTTTCTTCGAAGTTATTGAAAGTCTAAACGTGTGGGGAACATTTTTCAGTTATTTCGGAAAACTTTTTTTTTTGTTGCCCAGTTGATTATTGTGTTTTATAGGACCGTGGCGTTAACAACCGGGGAGTGGATTCGAATTGGATAATGATGTTGGGCGCGGTGTGATATCCAGCACATCTGGCTGACTATTTACAGTCACAAACCTCTCTCACCCTTTACAGCGCTCTCTCTCTCTCTAATTACCTCAGCCTTATGCCTATTGGACCGCGTAACATTAATTACACACTCACATACACGCCCTGCCCTTCCCTTCTTCACCATCGTTTTCCACCTGTATTTACTACTCCGCACACTTTGAGCCCTATATTTCCACCCATAATTATTGGGACCTTTATTTCCCCCTCGCATTCTCTTTAATTTTGCATCCAACCCTCACTTTACGCCTAAAATCAGAACGAAATTTTTTTTTTCTATTCCTTCAGGCTAAACAGTTAGATCGTTTCAACGGTTGCCTGAATACACCTGCAGATCTACGCCCATTCATTCTTAATTTAAAAGTTTCGACATAATGCGGTTCGCCATAATGCAGTTGACGATAAAATAAACGGATGAACCGGACGGAATATAACGGATGAACCGATATATCGGAAAAAAAATATCGGATTAACCGATATATCGGAAGGAAAATAACGGATGAACCGATGTATCTGAAGGAAAATCGGATGAACCGATGTATCGGAAGGAAAATGAAGGATGAACCGATATATCGGAAGGAAAATATCGGATGAACCGTTATATCGGAAGGAAAATATCGGATTAACCGATATATCGGAAGGAAAATAACGGATGAACCGATGTATCTGAAGAAAAATAACGGATGAACCGATGTATCGGAAGTAAAATATCGGATGAACCGATGTATCGGAAGAAAATATCGAATGAACCAATATATTCGAAGGAAAATATCGGATGAACCGATGTATCTGAAGGAAAATATCAGATGAACCGATATATCGGAAGGAAAATAACGGATGAACCGATGTATCTGAAGGAAAATCAGATGAACCGATATATCGGAAGGAAAATAACGGATGAACCGATGTATCTGAAGAAAAATAACGGATGAACCGATGTATCGGAAGTAAAATATCGGATGAACCGATGTATCGGAAGAAAAATATCGAATGAACCGATGTATCGGAAGTAAAATATCGGATGAACCGATGTATCGGAAGAAAATATCGAATGAACCAATATATTCGAAGGAAAATATCGGATGAACCGATGTATCGGAAGGAAAATATGGGAAACCGATGTATCGGAAGAAAAATATCGGATGAACCGATGTATCAGAAGGAAAATCAGATGAACCGATATATCGGAAGGAAACTATGGGATGAACCGATATATCGGAAGGAAAATATCAGATTAACCGATATCGGAAGGAAAATAACGGATGAACGATGTATCTGAAGGAAAAATAACGGATGAACCGATGTATCGGAATAAAATATCGGATGAACCGATGTATCGGAAGAAAATATCGGATGAACCAATATATTCGAAGGAAATATCGGATGAACCGATGTATCGGAAGAAAAATATCGGATGAACCAATATATTCGAAGGAAAATATCGGATGAACCGATGTATCGGAAGAAAAATCGGTGAACCAATATTCGAAGGAAAATATCGGATGAACCGATGTATCGGAAGAAAAATCGGATGAACCAATATTTCGAAGGAAATATCGGATGAACCGATGTATCGGAAGAAAATATCGGATGAACCGATGTATCGGAAGAAAAATATCGGATGAACCAATATATTCGAAGGAAAATATCGGATGAACCGATGTATCGGAAGAAAAATCGAATGAACCAATATATTCTAAGGAAATATCGGATGAACCGATGTATCGGAAGGAAAATATCGGATGAACCGATGTATCGGAAGGAAAATATCGGATGAACCGATGTATCGGAAGGAAAATATCGGATGAACCGATGTATCGGAAGGAAAATATCGGATGAACCGATGTATCGGAAGGAAAATGAAGGAACCGATATATCGGAAGGAAAATATCGGATGAACCGTTATATCGGAAGGAAAATATCGGATGAACCGATATCGGAAGGAAAATATCAGATTAACCGATATATCGGAAGGAAAATAACGGATGAACCGATGTATCTGAAGGAAAAAAACGGATGAACCGATGTATCGGAAGTAAATATCGGATGAACCGATGTATCGGAAGAAAATATCGGATGAACCATATATTCGAAGGAAAATATCGATGAACCGATGTATCGGAAGAAAAATATCGGATGAACCAATATATTCGAAGGAAAATATCGGATGAACCGATGTATCGGAAGAAAAATATCGGATGAACCAATATATTCGAAGGAAAATATCGGATGAACCGATGTATCGGAAGAAAAATATCGGATGAACCAATATATTCGAAGGAAAATCGGATGAACCGATGTATCGGAAGAAAAATATCGGATGAACCGATGTATCGGAAGAAAAATATCGGATGAACCAATATATTCGAAGGAAAATATCGGATGAACCGATGTATCGGAAGAAAAATATCGAATGAACCAATATATTCTAAGGAAAATATCGGATGAACCGATGTATCGGAAGGAAAATATCGGATGAACCGATGTATCGGAAGGAAAATATCGGATGAACCGATGTATCGGAAGGAAAATATCGGATGAACCGATGTATCGGAAGGAAAATATCGGATGAACCGATGTATCGGAAGGAAAATGAAGGATGACCGATATATCGGAAGGAAAATATCGGATGAACCGTTATATCGGAAGGAAAATATCGGTACAAATATCGCAAATATCGGAGAGAAAATATCGATTTCCGATATATCGGAAGTATCGCAACAACCCTACTCGAGAGAGAAAAAAATCAATCCCCTTGTGAAAAACGAGCTGATCCCATTGGCTTCCTGCTTGCGTTTCCTAGTTTATGGAGAGTTGCTTTATGTTGATTTGCATTATGGTGAACTTTTAAGGTTTTTGTCGTTTTGCCATAATCGCGTTTTAAACGGCGAAAGTAGGCTTGCTCCTTCGCTCTCCCTAGCTTATGCCCAAACGACAGAAACAGTTTTGTCGAAACAACATGTTTGAAAAGAGGCTTTTATTTACTTGCACTTTTTTTATGTCGACTTACATTTATTGAAAAGTCGTTTATGCCGAAAAGCTGTATGTTGAGATGCGTTATGCACAAAATTTTTTAACTTTTGTGAGCAAACGACAGAAACAGTTTTATGGTGAACAACATGTTAAAGAGAGGCTTTTATGGTGATAAGCGTTATGGTGCTTGCCCTTTTTTTATGTCGACTTGCATTTATTGAAAAAGTCATTTATGCCGAAACGCTGTATGTTGAAATTATGCACAAAATTTTTTAACTTTTGATAGCTTTATTCAATTAGGCCGAAACACAATATGGTGAACTACAGATTTTTTATGTTCAACTGCTTTAGGGTGAAATGCGTTATGTCGAACGGTGTTCACCCGCCTGAAAACACCTGCAGATCTGCGCCCATCTTAATTTAACCAAGAAAAAGTCTTGGAAAATAAAAAAAATTTAATTAGAAAGGAGCCATGATATTTTTTTAATGACATTATTAGTTTTTTTT